>CCAG010001933.1:0-225430 GCA_001077435.1 Glossina morsitans morsitans
GTTTTTTTTTTTTTTTTTTTTGCTTTCTGTAACTGCCTTGCAATCAAATTTCACAACATTTGCTTCTCGAAAGACCTCGTCGTTCTTATAAACATATGAAATGCTTTTAATATTTTTACTTGATTTATTTTAACCTAGCACTGTAGAGGAGATTCGGGGCTCTGTGGTAATTTCCAAGTCTATATCTCATTGAATAGAAGCGCCGCCTTTGCTGTAAAACAAATATTGTTATTAAAGAAATATAAATAATTTTACGTAAATAAAAATTTAAATGAATTTTTTTCAATTTATTCAAAAACTAAAAATATAAACCAGGTTTCATTGCATTCCCTTTGGTTACATTTAAAAATTTTGTTTTCGTTTTACATTTTGTTAAAAAGCCAGCTTAAACAATTTTATTTTTAAAATGATTTTATTTGTTTGCTTTTTTTATTATTTATACAATTTGTTTTGTTTATACATATTAAAGTTTTAATTTTGTACTTTAGGTATTCTCTTTTTTTGCATTTTTTTCCTCTCAGTGTATATATATATGCACATATATATATATACATAAGCTTGGCAAATATATTAGTGTGAACATTTTAAAACAAAATACCTTAAGCTGGCTTTTGACGTTGTTTGAAAGCGGAAAAGAAAGCGGAAAATATTTATTTATTTTTATTTGTTTTAATTATTATTATTTTTATTTTTAAATAAAAAAAATGCAAAATTCTTTGTTTATATAAGTCTAGCAACACCAACATTACCAACAGCGAACTCATCAAAACATCTATTTGATAGAATGCTTGCTCGCAAACTTTTTAAACCCCACGCCACTTATATATATAGTACACGAATATATTAAGTTAGTGCGGATGTATGCCACAGGGCTTGAGATAGGCCTACTTTCTTAACATATGCATAAAATCACTTTCTGAAAATATCTAGCCTCGTCTGTCCGCCAGTCAATGTATTTTTCTGTTTAACCATAATCTTTTAAGATATTTTGACGAAATTTTGTACACCGAAGTGTTTTGGCCCAAGCCCGAACGCTATTGAATATGATTCATATCGGACCACTTTTCAACCGCTTCCCAAGTATCACCTTGTTTTGAAAAGTAATTATATGAATAAATGTATTAAGCAAGTTGGTGTAGGGTATTTAATGGTGGACCATGTCCCAATGTACTCTATTTATTTATTATTGCTAACCCTTCAAGAATTATCCACCGATCAATATCTCTATGATTGCGTAGTCTGTTTGTTGATAAATGGTTAAAAATTCTAGCAGAAGTACAAGAATGAGATCGGCAAACCATAAATATGAAAATCTTTGTTTGTTTAAAAGATGACCTTAAACCTGTCAGTTCTGGTTTCAAAAGTGCTCTTTGGACCAAACAGAAGTATTACAGGGTAATTTATAGCTCATAGCAGAGGCAATTAACGAGGAGAGGAAAAATTTGAAACACACCTGCAGGAAAGCAAGTGGTCGCGAAAACGACGGACAAAAATAAACCGGGCCAATGTAATCCGCGTCTAAGGCAACTAAACGGTTCTTTAAGTTAAAAATTTTCTGTTGATAATGTAAGCATTGCCATATGCATAAAAGAAAAAAAACAGAGCACTGCTCCTTTAACTGGTTTGTTTTTCATTGCAAAACAAAAAAAAAAAGTTGCATATACATATATCACGTTATTTATTATATAAAAAAAAACCTTTTTGATTTGTAAAAACAAAAAATTAAAAAAAATATTTTTTTCTTTTTTATAAGCAAAGAAATCTTAGGAGAAAAATTTGATAAAGAGGATCTTTAAAATTATAAATAAAAATAAATGAAATCTTAAGAAGTTTTGTTGTGTTAAAGTTCGCTTTGTACAAAATGAAGTGCATTTTTTCTATAAAATATTTGGCTTTTTTGTTTTTCTTTACAATAAATTAGCAAAAGTAGAAGAGGGTGGGATGGGGGGATAGTAGGTGAGGTGAAAGATATTTTTTTTTTTTATTTCTGTCATCATTATCGGTAATGCAGGCAGCTTTCTTCTCACCACTACAAACTCTCACAGTTCTTATATAACAGAAGAAGGAAAAAAAAAGAGAATTCGTAAAATTTAATTTAAAACTAAAAACAGTTTTCTCCTTTGTGTTTCACTTTAAAAAATATATTTATATACAATGTACAAAATGTTTAAAGTATATAGAGTATCGATATAACGATTAATTTGTAATTTCTCAAATTTTTGTTTTATATTTTAAAAAAAGCTAACAGAAAAAAGAATAACAAAAGAAGAGGTACTCGGATTCAAGTCACTTTTAAAAAATATATCAAAAATAAAAAAAATTTTCGTTTTTTAAAAATATTACAAATTATATCACTGATCTGCATATCATTTTACATAAAAATTTTTTATAAATAATTTGTTTTTCAGAAACTGGAATAAAAATATACAAAATACTGCAAAGCCAAACAGAATTTCAATTCAAATTTTAAAAATATTTACAAAAATATAAAAAGAGTCAAGAGCTTCAGAATATACATAAACATTAAAAAATTATTAATGCATTTTGTTTTTTTTTTTTCTTTTTAATAAAAAATTTTTTTAGATAATGTGTTTATGTTAAAATGTAGAAAAATATTATAGGTATATGTACATGTATAGGTATATATATATACATGTATGTATACATATGTATGAATATATGTATGCATATATGCACATAATACATATATATACACATGTACATATATATATAAAACAGATCTTCATTAATTTACAAAAGTAAAGACAATTCTTAAAACGTCTAAAATAAAAAAAAATTTTTAATACAAATAAATAAAAATATGACTGGCTTTTGTAGTCTGCGAAAGATTAACTACAAAAACGTGAATATTGCAAACAATGGCTTATAGAGTTAGAAAAAAAAAAAAAAAGAAATAATAAGCGCGAAACAAAAATGAACAGTTAATCATATATACATAGAAATAATTTTTTTATACAAACATTTATACATAACGTTATTAAACGAAAAAAGTACTTAAAGCTCTTCTTCTTTGAAAAAATGTTTGGCTTTTATGAAAGAAAAAAAAACTTTTTTTAGTTTCAATATCTAATGTGCTTAACTAGATTAAAAAAAATAAAAATAAAAAAAATAACAAAATGCTGCCAATTCATCATCAAGATTTCAAGGTTCTTACAAATGGTACTGTGAGAATTAAAGCTGGTGATGACGACGTAAATCGCAGATCAACTCGTCCTTAGTTTGTTTCATCGTAAAGCTGCTCTTCAATTATTTATTTATATATATATATATATATATATATATATATATTGATATCTGGCCAAAAAGTATTTTATTATTTCAATCATATTTTTAATCGATTGTATTATTTTCCTGTATCTCTTTGTTTAGCTTTTATTATTATTATTATTATTTACTTTTATAGTATTTTGGTGGGTTGTCTGTCTTTGTTTTACTAACGACGCTTGCAATTATGGTTTTCTTTTCGGTCGGTTGTTATTACTATTATTCTGTTTACCTTAAGTAAAAAGGTACCATTTTCAAAACATTTTTTGTAGTTGAATATTTGTTTTTCTTTTAATTTTCTTTTCATTTTCTTACGATTTAATTCAATTTTCTTTTCAGTTTGTTTATCTGTCATATTTCCTAATTTTATTTCTTTAATTTTTGTTTTCTTTTTCCTTTTTTTCTTTAATAATATAATTAAAGTCTCTCTATAATTATATCACGTTCAAGAACACCTTCATATTTTTCTTTTCTAAATTTAAAAAAAAAAAAAAAAAAAAAAAAAAAAAAAAAAAAAAAAACTTTTTCTCCTACGAAAAAAAATCTGAATATCGATGTGTATGCATACAGTGTATTTTGTTGCTACTGCTGTAACAGAAAAGAATCTCTGTTTGACAGTGGTGTGATCTTTATCGGTAAAACTTTGCTTGGTAGTACCGTTGTAGCTTTTTCAGAGTCTTTCTTCTGCAAATTTTTTTCTATAAAATTTTCCCTCTTTTTTTTTTTGAATTAAGTTCACAGATGTTCTTGTTTTTTTCTTTTCTTTTCAAACAATGATTATGAATTTTGCATTTTTTTGGCATTTTATTGGTTTTGATTCTTCTTCTTTTTTTCTTGCTTTTATTTTATATCGAGAAACTCTTCTATTTTGTTGTTGTTATAGAATTTAGAGTTTTGGTTTGGTGTAACATTTCCTTCTTATTAACTCTTTTTTTTTTATGTTTTGTTTTATTATTTATGTTTTATACTTGAGATCACAAGCATTTGTAAGAGGATTGGTTGGTTGGTTGGTTGGTTGATTGATTGTTTGATATTATTGTTGAGATTTTTCCAACCGTTTAAGTTTAGATTTTTAGAAAATTTTATTTATATTTTTAAAATTATAAATGTTGTTGCTACTATTATGTCGATTTATTAAAATAATTTTATTATTATTATTATTATTATTGGTTGTTTGGTGGTTGTATTGCGTTTCAAATACACGCTATTGTTGCTGTTGCAGTTGTCATAGATATTAATCATATATTGTATCGATATGCGTTCGGGTCGTTTGTTTAATGCGGTTACGATTGCACATTGAGCAACAATTTCAAATTGTGCGTATCAAAGTCATCGAGCAGATTTCGTTTAGAGCTCTTAACCACATGACCACCATAAGTGTGAGCATCCATAGCATAACTGCTGATACTGCTACCGCTGCTGTTGTGATTATGATGATGATGGTGATGATGATGACGTTGGTGGTTATAACGGGCGTTAATCACACTTTGTAGACTTGGACCAGCGCTGCTGGTCATATTCTCTTCACTCTTATTTAAAGTCCAATGCTCGGGCGGCTTAGGCAAAGCAGTGGGCGCCGGAGCATCAAAGCATTTGCTGCCAGCGAAATGCGTCAAAGCAGTGGGTATAAGTGGAATAGTTGGCGAAATTTTCCCTCCACTGCCATTACCATTAACACACACCAAAGGACTTGTATGTTTGGACCGAGGTTTGCGGGCCGTATTATGTCCCAAACCTGTAGGCGTGTTATACAGAACGCTCAATCCACCGCCGAGCACCGAAGCAGGCGATTGCCGTGTCGCCTGACCTTGAGGCGATCGTTGACCGTCATGTTGCTTTTGTCCGCTGCCTCCGTAACGTTTGCTTGCACTACCGGTTTGCTGGTAGTGTAGCGGCTGATGTTGTGCTTGTTGTTGGGGTGATCGCCGTTGCTGCTGCCGGTTACGTTGCTGTTTTCGGGCGGAGCTAAAATATCCACCGCTACCGTTACCGGCCGAGCCTAATGAAGAAATACTCGAACTGCTACTGCAATTCGAGGTGGTGGATGCGCCTGAGGACATTGGACATCCTGGGGGTGAAGAGCTTAATATTAGCTGCTGCTGTTGTTGTTGTTGTTGTTGTTGATAATTTGTACTGCTGGCAATACTGTTGGAATGTGCACTAAGAGATGGTGTTGATGGAGGTGAATTACCGCTGCCGCCTCCCCCATGCGACACATTTTTCGTACGTATAGTTGATGCTGCGGCGGCAGTTGCTGCTGTTGCTGTCGTCATCTTAAGATTGTTACTAACGCTATTGTGCGAGTATGTCATAGTACAATTGTTGTTATTGTTTGGTTTTAGTTTCCGCTGAAACAATTTCTCTCTCTTTCTCTCTCTCTTCTACTAATCTGACGTTTCTGAGCAACGTTAGTCGTCGTCGTCTTCGTCGGCTCTTCTTTATTGTTGATTATTATGTTTATCTGTTTTTTTTTAAATTAATGCTTAATTTTAAATATCACACACAATAAAATCAATGTTGTTTGCTATTAATTATAATTGGGGGATTCTTATATCGCTTCGGCCGCTCTTAATAAGCTGGTGGTGCTTTTGGAATGGCAATGCTGCGTCTTTAATTTTTTAACAAATGTAGATTTTTTCTCAGCTAAAAAGCCAAACCGTTACCCTTCAATATGCACTTAATAGGCCTTACTCCGAGACACTGCTCACCTTTCGTGTGCCGAAAGCACTCCTTTCCCGTCTCTTTCCTTCTCCCGGTCTCTTTCTTATAGTCTCTTTTTAGACTTCCTTATTTACAATATGTGTTATGTATGTAATTCCTTATATACGTTTATATGTATATATAGTTTTTTTGATTATATGTAAACTTGCTTTTTTTAATAATTATTAATTTATTATTATTATATTAATCAGTCTGTTAATTTTTCACTTGTTTAAGCTTTTTTTCTATGCAAAAACGCTTACGTGCTTGCCTTGCCGTTAGTTGTTTGCGTTGCTAGAATAATGAGGATGATGATGATGATGATGAGGAGGCGGAGGCGGCGGCGGCGGTCTTTCTTTCTTCTCTTCCACTTTAACTTTAAATTATCCAGTTCTTCGTCTTCCCTCTTTAACTCGTAATAGTACTCTGTTGCGCATTTAGTCGTGGTCCTAATGAGAATAATAAAAAGAAAAAATAATGAATAAACATGATCACCAGAGGTAAATTATAATTTTCGCAATTTATCTATTGTTATAATTTCAAAATTTTTCCTTAATTCTTTGGTCTATGCCAGATAAATCTTCTGCTTATGTGGTATTTTGCGAAATGGAAAATTATAAAATCTCGATCGATCTTTCTTGTGCTCAAGATAGATAATCTTCTTTAACTCACCCCTCAATTCGTTGAATGTTTCTCGTGTTTCAAAAAGTTAGTTCCAAAGTTATCATCTATTGCTTAACACGAATTCTCCTACTGAATTAAACAATTTTCACGTAAGGAAACTCGAACCTCTTAAAAAAAACTAATTTGCCTGTCGTATAACAAATAAAAATGTCAAAAATCGAAATAGAACTCTTTATTGCAAGGCAACACACTGCGCTGTACGAATAGGTAGTAAAAACACCCAATCGATATTTTTTTCTTTATAAACGCCTTAAATAAGTCGCTTTATTAAGTGTTTTTATGTGCCTATGGCTTTTCGTACACAACACAGTAAAACACAGTTTTTTTCACCAAAAATAAACAAAAAATCAAGCTTTTAAAGCCTATAAGAATAAAAAAAATCATAGGACCAAAGGCACGATCTTGTGCGCTTGAATTATTAGTGATATTACTATTATTTTCCAGGATTAAAAAAATCTACTTTACATTAACATAAATGCGTTCGCTTATTATTAAATAAGCGAGTCATTTCTTTACTTCAAATTAAAAGCCAGGCAGAAGTAAGCAAATACTAAGCCATAATAAATAAATTAACTAGTAGTGGATGAGTACATCTTGTACCAGGTAATTTATGATATTGCGATTAAAGTTTTTATTGAATATCTGCGATTACTTTATAATCAATTATTTTTCCTTTTTCACAAAATAAAATAAGTAGCTGACTCGCTGTGAGGACAATCTTGTAAACATTATCTTGAATACAGGCATCTCTCGTATAATACGGTTTCGATACAACACAGTACAAAATTTGCATATATTACAACACGATTTAAGTAATGAAATACGTATTTCGCCCGACTTCTCTTTCAGGGCCTTTTTGGTCTAATTTTTCGTTTATGCTTAATAAGACGAGTTTTAAAGAAATTTGAAAAAAAAATGTGGCGAAAATTAATCTTGCGATCGTCATTATTTTTATAGCTTACCCCACTCGTGATACAAGGATATATTAAGTTTGTGCGGATGAATGCAACACTCGGTATGGCTTGAGGTAGACCAACCTTTTATTGTATCGATCGATTCGACATTACTAAGCATGTCTGTCCGTCCAGACTTCCCCTTTTCAACCTATACGGGTCACAACTTTCGATACATTTTGATGACATTTGGTATTCCGACATGTGTTGGCTCACAAGGTAACGAACGTTAACGAAAGTGTTTCGAGTCGGACCGCTTCCCTAATAACACCTTATTTTGAAAAGTCGTTATGTGAACAACTGTGGGGCGGTGTAGATTATTTAATAGTGGACTGTGCTTTTACTTGTTTTCCTGGCGTTTTCATAGAGTATCTAATGGTGGTCTTCATACGCCATAGTGTTTTCACTTGTTTTCTTTTTCTAATCTCGAAGTTAACTTACTTTTTCATTTATACGTATGTTTTAAATGAAATTTAATCTATCATACAATTTTAAACATTAAGACTTAGTTTTGATATAACACGGTATATGTTGCTTTGATTTATATTATTTCAAACCGTCGTATAAGATGGCTTCGACAACAGAACAGAAAACAGGTTACAGTATAAGACGTTATATATTACCTTTATTTATATTATAAAACCTTTTAAATTAATAAATAAAAAAGTTTCGTATAGCACGTGGTGCAAAGTAACCGTGTTGTAAGAGGGACGCCTTTATATTTTAACTGATCGGGCCATTATACAATATTTATAATCATATTAAATATTGTAGATGTGCAAGTGTTCTTGAGTTGTTTTTAATTTTTTTTACTCCCATGTGTAAAAATTTTTTTAAATCTTAATTTTTTTGAATTTTCTTAATTCACAAATTTTTATAAATGTACGCAGTTCGTGGTTTTGTTTTTACGTCACACTTCGTTACTTATTATTGGAGACATTTTCTCTTTAATATATTTTTTTTACTATCGATTGAGCTACGAAATACGTAAATTTGATGTAATGCCATTAGAAATACGCGGGTTTATCGAATAGAAATTCAAACTTTTCAAAAAAAAAAGTGAACTGGAAAATAATAAAAGAGATTTTGTTTGTTCTTAGATACTCTTAACGATATAGGGAGCAGCAAATTTTCCGGATAGAAAAAGCAAATTTTGTAGTAAATGATTTAGAGGTGAACGGACTATTTAAGACCGATTTCGCAAAAAGAAAAAGTTTTACAGCTACATTGGATTAACGGAATGATCGGATGACGCGTTAAAGCGTTTTCTTTACTATTGAAGAGAAGCTTATTGAATAATGTCATCAACTTCGCTCTGTTTTTTTAGTAGAGCTTCAATTAATCGTTAACACTAATTGCAAACACGCTCTGAATCTAAAGTCAATCGTCTAAGTCTAAATTTGAAGGGTTAAACACTTTCATAACTAAATAAATGAAGGTATTCACATTAGTGAGGGATTAAAGAAAGAAGAAAAATTAAAATTCGTTAACCTTCTTCAACGGGGAAGTAATAAGTTCAACAGCCAAATATAATAGCTCTACTGTAGTATTAAACAATTCTAAATACTTGGCTTACGAATAGGTTGCGTGCTGCCCACCTTAGAATTGTTCCCGCTTCGTACACTCCACTTTATGAATCGTCACTTATTATACAATTTGCACCAACTGTAGATATAGTTATAAAGAAATTATTTTGAAAAACTTTTGTGTAAAACGATGCTTTAACACTTCTTTTGAACTTCCTTCTTTGAATATCGCGATTGAAATGCGTTTGGCTTTAGCAATACTCTGCTTTTATACCCTTCTCAAAACCAATATTAGGTTTAATTCTTGTAATTTTGTAAATTCTTTTACCTGACCAAATTTCCCCGAATGGATATTAATTTTGTCGTCGATCCGCAGCTGAACACATCATCCTTACTTTATAACTTGACAGGTAGGGCATCCTAAATCTTGGTTTTTTTCCAACATTTTAGGAAATTTCGTGTCCTGAAAATTCGAATAATTTTCCCGCAAACCTATTTTATCAAATTTGTGACTTTTGTAGCAGTATAAAGACAACAAAAATCCCATTCAACAATCTCACCTTATATTACGGTTGTCGATATGGGCAACTCTTCCTCAACTACTCTTTCAATATGATCACACTGTGCATCGTACCTGCTTGCGTGTAGTACCTCACTCTGTTTAACTTTTGTCTGAAATCCACGATTATAAAAAAAGTTCTTGTAAAAGTATTACGAAAGCACACCTGCTGGAAATATATCACGAAATTTCCCACGGTTTTTGTGATATTTATGCCAAACTGTTTGGTTTAATAAGTTCGCAGCAAAAGTTCCGTTATGCACCGGTGATGAATATCATGAACTTTGTATAAGGGTCAAATCGTTGGAAGAGCTTCGAAAATATGCAAATAACGCTTCACTGCTTTTCCCAAGGGCTCGTTAGAAATGCTTCGCATTCAAAGGATATAAAGACTTTATGTTCGACTTTTGCAAACGCTGAGATAGTGTTACTAACGATAATACTAATAGTGTGGATGAAGGCGAAAACAATGAAATTGAGCGCGAAGTGTCAACGGGCATTTTTTTTATATATGAGCGAAAAAATAATAATTGATGATAACGGCATCAAAAGCTGGAGAAGATTACAGCTCCTAGTTAGTACGCAAAGCTTTTTCGGTGTGAGGGAACATGGACATTAATTTTAACAATGAAAATTCAATATCAGCGCGGCCCAAGGAACATCGGTAAGTAAGCACTTTATGGTCACAATACCATCAATAAATAAGCCCTTGAAAACGAAGGGGTACTTCTCCTAAATCCAAAAAGGATTTAAACGTCATTTTGCTGTCAATAACTTAATGGCGAAAAACACGTAGCATTTTCCTTCAACAACGAACTGAGTTAGATTCCTTCCATAACCGCACAAAGGCAGTGCCCGTAATCATGCATTTCTTCATGTTTACAAGGCGCTCCACTTGCGTGCTAAACTATAATATGCAAAATATTACAATGATGGCTGAGCCTAAATCGGAAAATTCGCCAGCACTTGATCTTAACACTCAATTCATGGTGTAGCTAAAAAACACGGAATATTTTCAGAAAATTTTCGGATCGTTTGTTTCTTAATGAAATCATTTTGCATTCATACGGATTTATGAACAGCCAATTTTTGGCAATTCGTATAAAGTAGTGCAGAACGCTGCGAAAGTTAAATTTGAAAACTTTCGGAAAAGGCTCAATAATCCAAAAAAAATTAAACTTTTTATACTTTTAGGGCTAAAATATGCAAATAATAATGAGGACTGAATAAGTGCGCACCGGCGTTTATTATAAACTATGGGAAAGAATATTGTTTAAGGGACAAATACTCACCGTACTAGGGAAAAATAAAGGCGATGACGGTTTCAAAACTTGTGAGAATAAAAAAAATTCATAAAAACTGTTCTGCCTGTTTTTTGCGGCAATAGCTACTATTCTTTAGTGTTAAAAACCCACCCTGAAGTCACAATCGACAATACTCTGCCAAGCGGAAATGTATTCGATTATTGTTGAATAAATGAATAATTGACTCATAGTAAAAGTAAAGCAGAAGACGAAGCGAACAGTCATGACCAATTTTACAAGGTGATGGTGACCAATAGTCGATATTTACGCTGTAGTTATTCGTTTTCAGATAACTTATTTGACCGTGCAGTGTCGAGACCTTGTTATACCAAATTTTTTTGGTATTTTTACTTACACTAAAATATCATACAAAGTGGTGCAGTTTTGTTAGATATAATTTAGATAAAGTATAAATCAAAAAAATGTTTACCGTGTTATATCGAGACCGTGTTATAATATAGCTTCAAATAATATATATCAATGCAATGTGTACTATTGCATCAAAACCAAGTCTTAAAGAAGTGTGCGAAGAGAAATTGGACACTTACCAACCCCCTACAGACCCTACAAACCTCTGTTAACTTGTTCGGAGCAATGTAAAATCAGATTTGGAAAGCTATTCCGCTCAAATTATAAAACGCAAAAAATCCAAAGCACTGCTTTTCCATAGGCACTTTATACTAACATATCAAATTTCCAAAAATTGCTAAAAATAGTTCTGGATGGAAGAGTATAAATTTCTTTAGCTCATTCGAAAGGTATTTTTATAAAGTTGCACGAGATGTCGACAAAAATATCTTACTAAGTGTCTCTGGTAGTTAAATTCGAGTTTATCGTCACATCCTTGTTTTAAGATGGAAAATTTTATGATGAAATTAAGTCGTCCAAATATACATACATATAAATGAAAAAGTAAGTTAACTTCAAAGTCTGAAAAACATAAATGTATGATGGCCAACGTTATGATGAAATAACTAATTGAAAATATATTCAAAATATAATGGCGACAATTGCAGAATTAATTTCCATCAAAAGTTACAGCTAAACTAGTTTTCTTTTCTATGAGAGTTGATAGAAATTCTGCTTACTAACCAAATAAACCAAAAAATCGAAAAAAAACAAATATTCGATTTTTTGAAATCGTGTTCCATCGAGCAAATACCGTGTTAAGCGGTGAACGCCTATTCATGGAGAGAAAAAAAGTATATGTACGGGTTCTTTTTAGTCGGAGAGCAAAGAAGAATGGGTCGGTTCTGCCATTTGTTTCGTAACTAATCTTATTAAAGGTGACCAAGAGTTTTCATCCCTAGTGTAAGAGCTTGGCTTTATTATCGCGTGTAGAGACACTAGGCACTTGCTTCTCTTGCTCCTACGTCGTTGTATGGCTAACTATGAGCTGCATTCTCCTATGCTTGTCCTCTGCAAATATTTCAATGAAATGAAAATGTGAAACGTATACGATTTAATCGATAACATTATTGAGAGTTGCTATTATTTTTGTTTATCTCCCTTTTGCCACTATAAGCTTAAGAAAGAGATGCGTAGGTTAAAAGTTATTCCTAATCTTACAATGATATGTAGCTAAATAAATAAGCAAACAGCTGGTATTACTCACAGGACTTAATCGTTAAAAGGCAAGCGACAGCCTTTAAGCAATGAAGTGAACCGGTCGATTTTAACAATCGTTAAGCTTAAAACAATATAACAGCTTACGAAGAGTTAGAGTTTCACCTCCTCCCAAGAATTGTCATTTTTCAAAATATCTCTGATTATTCTATTATTACTTATTTCGTTTTGTCACACCGTAAAAAAACAGCTGACGAGTTTTCTGTCTCTCTCCTACCGTAATGCTCAACTGTAAATATTATCATATATTATTTATTTCTCTCTTTATTGCTTAGTACATACATATACATTTGTACACATTAGAATTTGCCACCTTGTTGTTTTTCTTATTTCTTCCATGCGTTAAGCACTTCGCTCTGTTGCCTTTCAGTGATTTTCCTTTACCACTACCTACTTTGAGATCGCTTAGTCAATCAATGCAGAAATGTTAACATTTTTTTCTATACTTTTTTTTTCCTTTGTAATATGGGCAATACTGCTGAAGACTTTCTTCAACTTGCTTTAAAAAATTTTTACATTTCCAACGCAATTAACGGATATCGCAGTGAGCAAACGTACCTGACTTGTGTTGCTAACCAGCGTATTCGGGTCAAACAATGAGCTTTGCGACCTTACCACTAAATCTCAGAGAAATATTATTGCTCATGGGATATGGGTGGACGTAAATGCCTCTGCTTACATATGCAAAATATTGGCAAGCTGATATTCCTGGGACAAAAAATCTACCTTAAGAACTTCGATGAATCAGCTTAAATGCGGGCCACATTACCCTATCCTTACCCTGTTAAAATTTTATTTAAGGCTGCTTCACATTTAAGTGAAGAACGACCGCACTGACTATACTAGTATTACTGGAGGTAATACTAAATTGAATGGAGGAGGAAGTAAGAGATGCAGGATCGGATATTTTGCTCGCTTTAACAATAAAGCAAAATAATGATTAAAGCAGCTGACGCTGGCGGACACTGTATCTTGTGATGATAACGTGCTCTAATCAGGAAAAAATCCTCCCTCCCTAATTTAACAATCAATCGTAAATATCATGTCGTCTTTAATGTGAGAAATGAAACGTCAGGAAATTTTAATTTCCATCGCATAATATGCATACATACGGTAATGACAAAATATGGTTAATTTCGTTTTTGATACGCAGAAGACTTTCAGTTATCACGACGGCTAGCCTAACTGCAGAATGCAATTAGTGCAAAAAGTCATACAATTCCCGCGTTCAAAAATTAGCCATGGACCTCTGCTGTTTAGTTGACACAAGAAAGGGCAATGACAACAAAAACCAACTTTATCTTAGTAACGAAGGTTGCCAAAACCTACATCTACGATATGAAGCCATAGCCACTTAATCTACTAACTACATCAATTCTTTTAATACTCATGCTGTCCGCAAATTGCTTTTCTCGGAATTTTCGCATTGCCTTGACGCTTAAAATGGAAAAATGATGGAAGCCATCTAAGAAACATTTCTGATCATCGATTGTTTTGCTGAGTAAAACCACTTTGTAGTTTGATAAAATCTATTGATTGAAAATTTTTAATGCTTTTAGACAGATGTTAGGGATAGTTTAAAAAGCCCTCAGGAAAGTCGCAACGTTTCAAATAATTCCAAATAAAAAAATCCTTTTCATTTTCTTAGCATCTTTGTGATGTTCAAACCAAACATATACAGGAAGTAGGAAAATTATATTCGTCCGCTACCAAATCTTTTGTACCCTTCACCGTTTGATATTGATCAATAGCAATTAGGCTTTATATGGTCCCTTAAGTTTCTTCTTGGATTTGCACACTTAAAATAAAATAAATAAAATAATTAAATCTCAAAGCCCTGTATTACCGAGTGAGTGTGGCAGAGTTTTTCGGTTTTTGTACAGATGATGCATGTCCACCTATAAAATTTAATTTTATTTTTATTGTTGTACCGTTTATGATTTATAAGCAACGAGCAAAAAATCGAATTGTTTTTGAAAATAGAATAGATCTCAAGTCGAATCCTTTTCAGCCGATTTGGCCCAATTTCAATAAAAACCTGCGTGCAAGAACTTCCAGTGTTTCTGTCAGATTTGATGCCGATACCTTAATTTTTGCGGCCAGGAAAATGTGTACCACAGGCATTGCACAGACAGACGGACATACTCAACTTGGTTTCGAACTTGATGTTGATGAGGAACATATACATTTTACGCACTCTATCACAAACGTTTCGACAAAGTGAATATATTCCTCGTTCTTCGGTGATGAGCGTAGAAATAATAATGATAATAAGAATCATATAGAAGCGCAGAGATGTCTTCTTTTCGAACCCGCGACGAAGATTTTAAAATGAAAGTAAAAAGAATTTTGAACAGGCATCATCTACACTAAATTTATACGGCCAAGGAAAATGCGTTTTGCAGTAAAAATTACTTTTCAGAATGTATTTCTTTGATCTACATAAATTGAATAAAATAGCAAAAACAAAAATTTTGGAGGACGTTCCAAAATCAAAAATTTCGAGAAAAGTCAGCCTAGAGCTGGGGATAGCCGCTACGGTATGCTCCAATAAATTGGTAATTTTTGATAGGGATCGACTGAGACCCATATCAACCCAGTGAACCATCTTTTGTTCATTTGCTGACTCGCAGAAGAAGAAGACGAGATTCTTCTGTTAATTTACTTGCTGGCTTTATTTGAAAAATTTGCAATCTCGAAAAAGAATATCTTCGCAAATGATCTTGCGAGAGAGTGTAATTCTTCCAAATATTTGTACGCAGAAATGGTGCATGCATAAATGGTCAATTCCAATAGCTTTACATGCTATAAACGAAGTGACAAAACATCTTCTTTCAATGATGAATAAGAGATGGAAAAGGTGCTCTTGAGCTAACACCATATCTTTGAAATTCCGTGAATTATCAAAAAATGTCCATACTTTTGAAAAGCAACAGCTTGACAGACATGTCATGTTCATGTCATTTTGCGAATTCTTGCTTTCAGCTTTGCCTTGCAACCATTAACCACGGAATAAAAACATGAATATGAAAGTACGAGTAATGCTTGGTTCTACCACATTTAATGAACCAAATTATATGAATTGATCTCCTTCTGTATCTCAACAAATCAACAACAGATGATTGGCTTAGTTCAGTTGGTTTTCAATTTGTATAATTATTTGCAGAGTGTTACCAAATCAAAATGTAGAAAATATACGATATCAAAAACATGGTGTACGAACTATATCAAAAAAAATTTATATGCAATCTATTACTCATCGCCCGGAAATGGAGTACAGAAATATTTTTGATCAGCTTATTTTGATCTGCCCTCTGTTGAGAGAGCACTTGTCAACATCTATAGATACGCTAAACGTTTTATAAGGAAGGACTCGGAACTATAATAAACTGATTAAGAGAAAATACTTGAAAGGATCGTAAACCGATGTGGAGCATGTGCAGAGCAATCCCAGAAATCTTATAAGTCATTCCTGCAAAAACAACAACTTTAAATTTAATCACACAGTGACTAAATTCGTTTGAATCATTTTATCATAAATCGATTGGCAAAGGTGTTAAGAAGCTCTTGAATACTATCGTACTAATCTTGTAAACATGCGAAAACGGAGTGAATTACAATAGCGAAGTAATACTGTGCTATGAAAAGGTTCGTACTATTATGTGTTAATAAGCCTCTTGTTTCTTTTTTTACGAGAAAGTTTAACGGTAATGTATGTGGACAAATTTTCATCAAAATATCTTAAAAACTGCAATCTGTAGGTTGAGCACAAAATTACAAAGAAAGGTAGACGGACGGACCTTCGATCGGTATATATCAAAGGTAGATATATCTCAAGCTCTTTCTGGGCCTTGCATACATCCGCATAAACTTAATAATACAAGTAGTATAGAGTATAAAAATCTATGGATATTTATTCAATACATGCTTTTCTCAGTAATAAATACCGATAATTGTATTTTCCCTTAATTTGCCTTTTGCTTCGTGTTTGTTACATTTTATTCGAGGACCTAGAATAAATTCTACTAGTCAACATTTTATTCTTTACGTTTTAAAAATCATTTTCCAAGTAAGCATGAAACTTGGGCTTGGCTAAGTAAACCGAAATTTCGATTTCGAAACTTAAAAAGCTGATGGCACTTATTTTTGTTAACTAATTACTCAGCTAATTAATTGATGTAAACTGGTCAAATATAACAACACGAGTATTAATATTATTTTAAAATGTGCTCTCGAAATAATCAAGGATTTAGTAGAGCTTACAACAAATTCGGACAACTCTCACTTTTCATCGCTTCTATGTGTTAAAAAATAGCTCAGCTGCAACCGCTTCTCTTAAACAAAGGAATTCTAAAAGACCCAGATGAGGTTTATATTTTGTCATTTTTGCTTCACGAATTTTTTCAACAGATAACCCTTAACTTAGTTTTCGCTAGCAAATCCGTTGAAATCTAATTTTTTGATTATTATTCTGCTGAGAAACCTATAGAAAAATAAAAATTATAAAACTACCTTTCTTTATGTTCATAATAAAATTTCGTTTTCCAAACCTTTTAAATTTCGATTCATAAAAACAAGAATTATTGTCACGTATAAACAAACGGTTGTTATTATATATAGACAGAGATAAGCATAAGCGCACATACAATTGTGTTTTTGCATTGCTAGATTAAAAAAAAAAAGTTTTCAACGGTTATATATAATGACTACAACATAAAACAAAATGTTTACTGTTCCTCATCTGCCGAAACGACCTCAATCGTGTGTTTAGTGGTATGCGCAATATTTTATTTGAAATTTGACAACATAGCCCTCAATTAAAAAAATAGTAATAATAATAATAAAACATTGTAAATAACTAAATTTCTTAAAAATATGCAAAAATTTAATCTTTTTTTTGGAACACCAAACAGTTTATTAGTGACTGAAAAGCAATCTCACAAAAAGATTTTTGTTAACAAGAAAACTCACTTTTTACTTTGTAAACCCTTCAGTTTCTTTCTCTCGTTGTTGTTTTATAATTTAATTCGCTACGTCGTTTTATTGGAGTAAAACGTTTGATGTCTCTTTCTCACACGTAACTTGTAAATTTGTAACAATTCCCAGAGTTGTGTTAAGTAAAATAAGATGGCTAGTTTTCTTCTTTTTTTTTTTTTTTACAATAGTAGAAGCTATAGTAGTTGCTGCTGTTGTTGCACTAATAATTGCGGTTGGATATCGTTTTTTTTAAGAGAAAAATAAAAAAAAAGAAATCGCACTTAAACACACATACGTCACGTAGTTGGGAAATTTTTTGTGTACAACAAAAAATTTTTTACGAAACTTAAGGGAATTTTCTATATTTATACAATTTTACAAAGTATTTTTGTTTTTTGTACGCTTACAGTGTGTGGCTTGACTTGATATTTTAAATTGCAGTGTGGCTTAAAATTTGTCTCTTTAACGTTTGTCTATCACTTTTTATACGGCGCACATCTATATCGAATTAATTGATTTTTGCGATTTCCTTTAAGCAACGCGTACAAAATTATTCCACATTTCCATACGTCACAAGAATTTTTTCCGTTTTTTTTTTAGTGGGAAACTAGCACTTTTCGTTCTTTTAACGGCCGACCTCGCTTAAGGTTACGAAGAGAATTATCACACTTTGAACTTCAGAGAAAAGCAAATAAAATGATTATGAAATATGTATATATATATAAATATATATACATATATTGGTTTTTATTTATTATTGTTAATTATAGTAATTGTTAACACGTTAGGTTATGTCTGTCTTTAAGTTGTAGCTGTTACAAAATTTTTAAAAAATTTTACCGATTTCGTTAATTTTTTAAGAAACGACATACACGTTATGCGGTGATTAAGAGTTTTCTATACTTTTTGTTGTCGTCGTTGTTATAAAACTCTCAAACTGTCATTTCTCTTGCACCTTCGCAGCATTTAAAGCATTGATTTTTTCTCATCCGATGGGAGGTTGGGTACCGATGATGTTAACGCTTCCGCATTTAAAACACGAGCAAAACCTTTATTTCTGATATCTTTCCAGAAAGCTTATGAAAACGTTAAAATATTTTTTTCATGAAAATTTTATTTTAACGTTTTTAGCGCCGCTTTTTCGCACTGCCAAATGTTTGTTTTTTCCTTTTTTTGGGTTTTTTCAATAATAAATTAATTTGCGTTTGATAGCTTCACTCGTTGTACTTTATATCAACTTAATTAAACATTTATTTATACATATAAATATGTAGAGATTAAAACTTTCTTTTTTTGATATATTAAATTTGATTTGTTATCACTTATTATAAATTATAATTAATTAATAATAATTATAACAGATAAATTACTATTTTGTATTCAATTTGAAACTTCAATTATTGAACATTTTTTTCTTATACTTTTCTATCGCGTGTGTATTAGCGCATGGAACGCCTTCTCCGAACCTTATACCATGACTCTTGCGAATAAACTTAACAACGCACTAACTTGTACATGGTTTTATTATTAAATGAGCATATCCGCATAGTGTTGCCAAAGCCCCACATATACCTACATTAATAATCGTTACGATTGCCTCGCAGTGGGAATTGGAACGTTGAACTGGAACTGTTATTTTGTAAATACTAACTAAAACGGTCAACAGAATGAACGCATTCGCATCTTGCATATACACATATGTTAAAATATGAGTTGGTCCCAAAATTTATATGTTGTTAAACATATAGTTTGCATTGCGTTACTGCAGCAATGGAAGCAGATCGGAAATGTATCGTTAGCAGGCAAAACAATTATGTTTATGTAAACAAAACAAAATCATATCATTAAAATTTCAAACGCCATATGTGATGCTTTGATATTACATAGTGCTAATTAAAAGTCCTTAAACTTGTTCTTTCAATATACATAAACTTTCAATTGACTAACAACAGTCTTACTAGACTATAAATTATTTGTTTGTCAATAAGCTTTATTTCGCTAATTGTTGTGTGAATGTTTTTCCGCCATTTTTCTTATTTTATTTTATTGCATTCGTTCCAATACAATATATATGAGTCTTTAGCAATTGTTAAATCTTTGATAAGAAATAACACTGTTCGGCTTAACTCCAATAGCACTAGAATCTTATTCTTCATTTCTTCCCGTGATGGGTCATTGAACATCAATATAAAAATATCTGGGTATTCCATTTATTTTGTAGATTAAATGCGATGTCTTGGGATAAACCTTGATTGAAAACACAACTTTGGCCCCCCGCCTCTGCTGAAGTTTGCCTTACGCTCCGAAAACTGTACAATCCAAATCTATATCTCCCTTTAAAGGGTAAACATACCGTTGGCCATTGGCTTCTCATTACACATGTTAACTATTGTATTCAAGTCTTTTCTGGATGCCCAAGATATAATTTAGATAGGCCTCAAAGAGTTATTAACCATGTTTTGTTTATAGCGTCAAACTTAGAGACCATCCAGGTTGCTTACCTACCTCTACAAAAACATTAAAACTCGATCCCCAAGTCTTCTAATTGAACGACTGCCATTCTCTAGATCGAATAAAAACCCGTTCATATTAATACTACGTTTGTTTAACTCATCAGCTGAAAGATCTTCCACTATTGCTGTTAGATATTGGAATGGCTTCCCAATGAGTCTGAAATCCTTCGATATTTCTTTCATAATGTATATTTTGCTGTTGGCAGGAATTGGCGATTGCGGAGTTTATGGGGCGAGATTACTGATTAGCAGCCATCTAGCTGGCTTGCACACTCACCTTTTGCACAAGATATCTATCTATTGAACTAAGTAATAAGCCTACGGTTTTATAGTTACTTAATAAATAAAAGCAATTGTAATTTCCAAAGTTTGGAAATAAAATTTAATAAAATTATGAAATATAGAGAATTTTTCAGTCAAAAGGCCTATTTATTTTTATTAGGTGCTTGCGTTAATTTTAGTCAGTGACTTTTACATGTAAAAATGATAAAGTGATGACAAAACAGTAGTGTACGCAATTGTTAAAATCGATGATGTTAAGCTTTCTCTGCATAAAATAACAGCTTTTCATTTAATATCATTGAGTTATTCGGCGTATGCAGACGCTAACCATAGAGCGCGCAAAATTTGCGTTTTCGAGCTTCAAAGTTTTGTTCTGCTTGTCTGCTCTATCATATCCTAATTATGGATTTTGATTTCAGCGATTTAAAAAGAGAGACGAGAAGAGAGTTTTCTGTAGCGTATTATGGCTGGCGATGAAAAGTGGATATACCACCCCAATCCCAAACGCAAAAAGTCACGGGCTAATCCACGGCACCGAAGCGGAATATTTAAGAGCATAAAGTTCTCCTGTGCATATGGTAGGATCAGCAGGGTGTAGTGTATTACGAGCTCATAAAACCAATTAGAACTGTTGCTGCCGACGTCTATTGATGCCAATTGAACAAATTGAACAATACATTTTTGCAAAAAAGACCAAGAATATCGAATAAACTATAGGATATATTGCTGCAGCTCGAATAGAAAGCCCTGCCACACTCACCAAACATGAAGCTGTCTGCTTACTACTTGCCCAGATTGATGCAGCATGGCTGAAGAAGTGCGAAAACGCGTCGATGGCCAAACCAAGATAAGTTCTTTTGACGCGATATCGCCACGTTGCCACAAAAAGGGTAAAAGTTGTAGAAAATGATGGAAAATATTTTGATTAATATATGTAGTCCTAAATGCCCTTTTCAAGTGAAAAAATTACCAAAATTAGCGCAAGCAATACATTGCTTTTCTTATTCTTGCTTTTCATATATTAGTTGTTAACAATTATTCTCTACTCCTTATTTTGTTGCTTGTCTACATTTGCATCGATTTCTTTATTTTTATTTCTCAACCGACATCGTAAGCCAAGCGAGCCCACTGTTTCTGTGTTTTCATTGGATACCTGATGTACGCGCACGGTTTTTTTTGTCTTATGTGTTGATTCTTTGTGACTCGAAATTCCTCATAAGCTCTTGCAGTTGCGTCATTGATATTAATGTTCCCTAATTTTTTTAATTTTTAATTCATGTTCAGCGTTATCCACATTACTGCGATTTACCGAATGTAAATTGAAACTTTTGTGTTCCACAAACGTGTGTCTGTTATGTAATCCAAAATATAAATTCGTACACTCTTCTTATTATTTTATTTCTTTTTCAAATTTGGCATTGGCGGATTCAAGAATTAATAACGTCGAGTATAATAATGTGTGTGGACCATTTCAAATGCTATTGAGAGTTCGAATAAAGAAATTCACAAAAACTGTTTAACATTTATGCAGGATTAATATTTCTTGGCTCCACGAAAATGTTCTTTCGTCTTGCTCTAATGTTTTCATATAGATTTCATGTTTCGTTCGCTATTTCTTTTATAATAAAATCTATTATTTGTTTACTAACGACAAATTGTTTTTATCCACAGCGAAAACTTGGGATAATTGAAAAAGTTTTCAGAACCAAAACAATTCTATGTACAATTAAATCAGTTTAATTTGTATTCCGGACTAAATTTGGCAAAAACACTCGCACACTGGTCGTTAGCCTGGCTAGTTTGAAGATCGGAGAAAGTTCGAGTTTTCTTTTTCTGCTTTCATGACTACACTTGGGATCTTTGTTGAGTGAAAGAACTTTAGACAGAGGATTTAGCAGCTAGCGGCGAAGAACCACAACTGGCTCCGTATCAGCTTCCTGGCACGGTTTTCCACACCACCCTTGAGGTACAGTGATAGGCGCGTTGCCAATTGTTTCCAATGGCTGGCTCCCCTGTAGGCCTCCATCATTATATACTTTAAAACTCTAACAATATTTAATAACAACAATAATAAATAAATATAAGCCCCGCTTATACATGATATACATACATAATACATAAATACATAAATAAATAAAAAATACACATAAATAAATCAGGATCACAGTGCCAGTGTGTTGATATCTAGACAAAAAGTAAAAAAAAATTGTGTTTACTAAATTTTATATATAAAGGTCGGCCCCAAACTTGCCATCGGCCTACGGAAGTACTTCATTCTGATGAAGCGATAGTGCAGGTGTATTACAATGGTTTTTTAAATCTAAAATGAAATAAAAAGAAATGAATAAATTATAAATTGTAATAACGAAGGATGAACACAAACTTAAGGTTGGCAATCCGCCTGAGTGGCCGAGTAGGCAAGAGTCTCGACTAGCAATTCAATTGTCGTGGGTTCAAATCTCAAGTGCGGTAGAGTTTTTATAATAATAACAATAATAACAATAATAATAATAAAAATAAAAGCCGAAAGCCTTAGATGCTAGTGCTTTAAGACATTAGCCTTAGAATTTATTCTCTGGCTAAATTTATAATAACAATAATAATAATAATAAGTTTGGCATACGGTGAATTTTACATTATCGTGAGGCAATGAGCGGCGGCGCATTGTTTGTTTTTTAATCTAAAATAAAATATAAGAAAGTAAATAAGTAATTATTATGGCATAAGTATGCGATTAACATATTTGTATTATATTTGAATTACCTTTACTCTGCAGTTTTCGAAGCCCGATTTCCATAAATATAATTGTATGTACGGACCTTTTTAATCTATAGTAAAAAATGAGTACGTAAGTAAGTAATTTATTAATATATTTGCAAAATATTTCAATCACCTTAGAATGTAGACGCGTTCCGATCGATTGACCCTTTGATGTTTTTGCCTGTTGGCAGCGTAACCAGTACGAATGCCAGTAAATTAATTCGGTGCATCATGGCGCTACTGCATGATGCAGCTGTCCTAAAGAAGGCAAGCCGTGCCACCACTGTTGCCTGCACGCGCTTGCCTATGCTTCATTCCGCATTGTGCTGGTCCATTGCTGAGTAAAACACATCATAGGCCTCGTCGAACGCCTCGCCGACCTCTGGTTTCGGGAACGCCGGCTTGAGGTACTTACTGGTGAGGGTCAAGTTATTTACGCGAGCCTTTGCTACTTTCCGACCCGACTCCTCACAAGAATTGTCTGCACAATTGTACAATCGCCACAGCTGATCTGGAAATGGAGCTCCGATGAAATAAATTGACGAACTTTGTCATCATCGCGAAGATCTTGCAGGTCCGCTTGGCAATCTCGGGGTCGTTTCTGAACACATCTTCATTAATCGCCGCTTGAACTGAGGCTGTCGTCGCGTCACTGAAAAATTGTACCAGCTCATTTATATAG
This sequence comes from Glossina morsitans morsitans, assembly GCA_001077435.1. Taxonomy (NCBI): domain Eukaryota; kingdom Metazoa; phylum Arthropoda; class Insecta; order Diptera; family Glossinidae; genus Glossina; species Glossina morsitans. Next base: position 23,852 of record CCAG010001933.1, read on the forward strand.
CGCGGTGCTGCGACCTCTATACCAGCGCCTCTTCGGGCCCAGAATGGAGCAGTGGACGTGACCCTTTTGTAAAATTTTGCAATTATCGTATGGTCGTATTTTTCTTTCATTTTTCCAATTTTTTCTTTGTATCTTTTCAGGAGTTGTAAATAGTCGTGGATCAGCAGAACTCCACTAGGTAATGAGTGTACCGCTTCCTTAGCGAGGCTTCTATCGCAGCTCACACGTCTAATCCACTCTCCTTCGCCAGGTTGAGATTGTCTTGTAGTACTCCTGCATCTAAATTCCCACGTGTGGACGGGTGGGCGCTCATCCCATATTAAAAGCTGTCGTCGGGCTTCTTATGGCGAAGACTAGAACCGTTTTGTAGGCGCACCTGTTGCTCTTGGTGCGCTCGTCGACGTAATTGCAGCCGTCTAGTGTATCCTCCGCCCGCGAATACACTACCTGATGGTTGGCGAATACTTCATCGAAGTGTAATTGGACGATTTTGTCGTGAAGAGTCAATTTTTTATTAATTTCAACTATTATGATATTTATTTCTCCAATTTAATATGTTTAGATATAAACTTTATTCAATACGTATTGTACGATATAGATTTTATTTAATCTAAGATGATAGGTATGCAGAATCCACCGTTTTTATGACAATTAAAAAACGTGGCAATTGTCTGCAAATGTTTCACATTTAAACCTGCCATAAGAGCGCAACCCTTTCGAAAAATGAACTTAGTGGTTCTTGGCTACAATTTCGCTGTTTACAGATATATGCTTTATCCATAGGATAATCTTAAGAAATGAAAGTCCACTTTTTCCATGATCGTTTAATATTTCTTTTAATAGCACCATTGTTTACCCAATTCTGTCAATTTTAACTTCAATCAATGTCTATCGACTCACTGTGTGCCCCTCATCAATTTATTTTTTTTTTTAATGTTCTTACTGTTTATTTAAAATATATATTCTACAAAACCTATTTCATAAGGAGATACCAACGAGACTCCCAGGAAAACTATGCGTATCTCAAATGGGTCTCCTTGTCAATACATACCAATATATGCATGAATACCTACCTACTGTACCTACTGTTAATTTCTTACAATTTCTTTATATTTCTTTCAGTTCCTCTTTTATACACGTTCTTTACAAATCTTAAATTTATTTAACACAATAATAATTTTTAATACAATATGAAATTTTATTCTTTTGCACACTTTCTTTATATATCTCAAATTTATTCTTTATATATCTTAAATTTATTCACGCAATAGTAATTTTTAATGCAATATACAATTTTATTTGGCATTTCCCTTTTTTATTAATAATATGTTTCCATTTTTTGGTAATTTTTCACTCGATATCAATCTTTCATGAAGCACTTGTGAAATCGTTTTGATTTCTCGCTAAAAACCGTTAGCTGGTTTTTTCCTTCACATGGCTTATAAGAAAAAGTACTATAGGTTGAAAATAGAGAGAGAACAGAGTTGCTTGCAAAAATGGCAACGCTTTGTATGAACAAAACAATACGAAATAATCATAGTTGGAAAGTTAATGTTGAATAGCTCATCATCATCATTACATCTCGGGTGGTTAAACAGTGTTAAACACTTCTAAACACTTAAAAATTGAGCAAACCTCAAATCACATTCAGATTTATTCTTTTCTTTTAATTTTTTTTTTTATTTATAAGCGAAACAACAACAAAAATAACAATTTTTTTTTTTAATTAAAAATTTTCCTAACAATAAATGGAAGTAAAACGGTAGCCATAAACAAAAACCAATTTTTAAAGCATTGCTTGAAATAACTAAAAGGTACAACAATAATTATAACAACAAATGAATATATAAGTAAATCAGGCAGCAATAGAGGAACAAGCAAGAAGAACGTTAAGGAGAACTAAAACAATCTCGAGAATCGAATTTTCCACATGTCCAAGTTTTAAGCAATTTTGCCAACTTTTACGAAATTTTTCCAACTTTTAAGAAATTTTTCCAACTTTTAAGCAATTTTGCCAACTTTTAAGCAATTTTTCCAACTTTTAAGGAAAGTTAGGAAGAGCGAATACAAATAACAACGAAGAGCACAATTTTCACCCTCTTGCTGCAAAGAGATATAGAATATGTGAAGAGAATGTTTTTCTGAATAAACAGAGTTACCAACTTTACTTTACTTTACAACTTTAGCATGTATTCCTATGCAGATATGTGCAAATTCTTGTACATTAATGAACTTTCTGTCTTTAGTGAAGTTAACAGTACGACTCTAGTAAATTTGTAAAAATTGCGGACACTTTTTCTTTGTACAAATCAAAAAATTGCACTTACATATTCCTTCCGAGAATTTCTAAAAATTGCCGGCACTTTTCCTTTGTACAAATCAAAAAATTGCATTTACACATTCTCTCTGAGTTGAATTTGTGTAACTATTGTTGGTCGGTGTGCGATTTGTGTGTGTTTATATGTTTGTAAATAAATATATGCAAACTCTCCTGCCTGGTGCACAGCCAAACAAACTGTCCGCTTGTCACACAAACGTGCAAAAACGACATTTTATTGTTGTTGTTGGTGTTGCTGTTATTGTTCTTGTGATTTCGAATTAAAACACATTTACTCGCGAGCTCATTCTACAAAGTGGTTCCGAGATAAACCATCGCATCACAGTTTTATTTTGTTCAGTTTTAACCTTTACGTCATGTTTGCTACTTATACCTCTCTTTTGCATTAGTTTCGTAATCTTCATTAGTTGTTTTTTGCAACTGCTTCGATTTATTTTGAGCGCTTTTCTCCGTTCCATAATAAAACATGAGGAAAGGGAAAATGTTAGATGGAGTGAAAATCATTAAATTTCTGCAAAGCTGATGCTGTTAATAAATACTCATATTAACTTTTTCGTCACATCTTGGACCAGAATGTTGCTCAAACCAAAAAAGATCCAAGGATTCAGTGGATTCGACGTACTTTAATATTAATCGCTTATGATGTTTCACATTTCTAATGTTAAGCAGCCTTAAACAGTCTTAAACACCTCTAAACTCTTCTAAACACTTCAAAATTGCGCAGAATTAAACAAAACCTTATTAAACATTATTAAACAATTTTAAATCTTTGAATTGTGTTTTAATATATTTACAATTTTATTTTTATTTTATACAATATATTAGTATATTAAAATTAATTCTAAAATGAATAGCAAATCAATCCTAACTTTGTATTATTTAAATGGCCAACTTTTTCATTTTCACAAAACATCTTAACGCGTATTTATTCTCTATATCTTCTATTTGAATACAATAAACTTTGAAAGTGCAGAAGATATGCTTCAATTATTCGACGGGCGAGAATGCGGGAAGTGTTAGAGAAGTGTTAGAAGTGTCTAAGAATGCGGGATGCTTCCGACCCCTAGCGCTACTCAAAACAACGATGTCTATTTTGCTCCAAAGTTTCAGTGTGTTTACCAGAACGCGTTTCTTCTCGCCATAACGGCTGTAAAATGGACGTTCTTCATTTTGAGGTAGTGGCAAATCTAAATCTAAATTTGAACGCGACAAAAAAGCGGCTATTATTGCAATTATTAAGTAATTATGTGACATTATAAATTAATGGTCTGGCATAACTGTTCTTTTTGAGGTTTAACAATGGAAATCAGTGATTTGCTGAATACTAGAACAAAAAGAAGAAGAAGAAAACTTATTGTCGTATAACGGAAAACAATTTCAATAAATCTGACAATAATAAAAATAATAATAAAAACATATTTCAATCCAATTTTATAAAATCGGCTTCTATTTCTCGTAGTAATTTTTATTGAAAAGGCAAAATCTAAGATTTTCTGTTTTTCCGGCGAGTTTTTCGGAAAATGTATAACCTTAGGAGCGAAGATTTAGAGCGCCATCTTATAATAATTTCATGCGCTTTTATTGTTGTACTGCTAATTGGATCTGTAGTCAGTTTTTACAATTATCGAATACGCTTGCGTGAAATACGGGAGGCACGAGACCCCTCGAAAAAATTATATGTGGCACTTATGAATGATCATTTAAAAGGTTAGAATTGGTAACTTCTTTATGGCCATTGGTTTAACTATTCGACTTATTCACTCTATAGAAGTTAAAGGAGAGAACAAGCGATTGGGAACATCTTATGAAAGTTTAATTAGAAAGCACAAGATTAATGCCATAGCATTAAACGAACAAATTAAAGAATTGCAAGAAGAAGTGGCCAAGTGGAAGGTAAGGAAAGTGTTAACCTCTCTTTAGTAAACGAATGGTTATTGTTCTTCTCCTGTGCAGAAACAAAACATTATAAATGTTCGAAAAAGAATTGCCTCGGTTGACACACCAGAGACAGAAGAAGAATCAAATTCCTCAAGTATGGTCCGATTTGTGACGTGTGATTTACCAGAAGATGAAAGGACTAAATTTGCTGACCGTAGTCAAGAACCCTACAGTGATGATTATAGCGATTTAAAAAATTTGTAAGTTAATGACAACCAAACAGCTTCGAAACGTAAACTGCACGGTAAACAGGTGGTGTAGGGCTGCGTACAGGATTTCATAGGAGCCAAATATTAGATATTTTAGCATGATATTTTACCTTTTAACAATTCAATGAATTTATCTTGTGTCCAAACTTCAATATTTTCCCGCAATAATGAATACATAACAATTTCCAGCTTTTTCGCTATTTGACTGATTAATTTTAATAATTAGTAATTAATAAAATAATGTAATATAATTGAATGGCGAACAAAGTAATAAAAATAATATAGGATATTGTTTTTCTTATCCATGCATAAAGGACTGCAAATTACAGAATGTCGTTAAAACTCTCCCAAAGCTTTCTCAAAGCTAAGGTACCATTGCAGCACCATACAGCCCAAAAATTCAGAGTACATAAGTACTTGCTTAAAATTATACAGCTTCAACTCATTAATTAATACAGCATTATGAACTGCAATCTCATCGGCCTCTAAGGATTCTAAAGTGAAAGTCTTCTCTTCTTCTGCGGCCTCGGTAATATCGTTATCGCCGCTATTTTCGTTATTTGGAGATTCATAGCCTGTTGCGCATACAATACGCGCGTCCACCCACGCAATTTCAGCGTTTTTACTTTTCTCGAACAGCAATTGTGTCACTGAGCCCTTTCGATCTCGATGCAAAAGTAGTCATGCCCAATTGCATCACCGAAATATCGAATGCCAACGGGCATCCCAATGAAAACTCTAGATCTCCGTTTCTTAATTTATAAACATGTGGTCGGGGTGATTCAGCACAAAACTGTTCTTAGTGGGTCTGAAGATAAGAAGAAAGCAAAGAAAATAAAAAAAATAAAATTCGCATTTTTGATTCTGAAAGTGAAAATGAAGCTGACAACAGCACTGTGAAGATAGATGGCGAAGACATATTTGGAGATGCTGATGATATTAGTCTATCTGGAGACGACGGAGAGGAAATTAATAAAAAAGTCTATTAGCGTTTTCTTTTTTCTTAATTTATTTCTAAATTTCTAAAACTCTTCATTTTACTTTTCCAACTTTTCATGTTGGATGGATGAAGTTTCAGTTAATTATTTTGCGAATTAATTTTATCCTTTTGTTGTTTGATTTTCTTACGGCGCTCCTTTTCTCAAGCTTTAGCGTTCTTATTGCGCGTCTCTTCTTGTTCTGTTTTAAGTCTTGCGATTTTATGACCGAAGCTTTTCACGTTTAACAGAAATCTAAAATTAATTTTCAACGTTTAGCAGAAGATTACTCGGAACTATTCAAACTATGAAATGTGAACATGTGATTTATTTCGTAGTCTTTTTGCTCATGTTCATTCCAATCATTGCCATATTTATTGAAAGTAACTCTTTTCTCTCTCTATTCTCAACATATGGTAATTTTTTTATAAATCTTGTAAAGAAAAAACCAGCTAACGGTTTTTAGCGAGAAATCAAAGCCATTTTACAAGCGCACAAAGAAGTTAGACAAAGTGAAAATTTGGTAAATAAATCGAAAAATATTATAAAAAAAATTGGAAAAAAAGAAAGAAGTAAAATACCAAATAAAATTTTATATTGTATTAAATAAATTTAAAGATGTATAAAGAAATTGTAAGAAAGTGTATAAAAGACAAACGGAAAAAAAAATATAAAGAAATTAACAGTAAGTACGTTCATTTCGTTCGTTTATATTTGTATATATTTTAGGCAATGCCAAGGAGACCCATCTGAGATTCATATAGTTTCCCTGGAAATCTCGTTGGTGCCCCTTAGTTCCTAGTTATTTTGTGTATTAGAAGAAATTGTTTTTACTGAATTTACAGATCAAAATAGGCATTCATTTGAGCTTACAACGAACGTGAATATGTTTTTAGTGATTTCTCAGTTTTAAAACAATCTTACTATAGCGACAAATGTTGGGAACAGAGTTAGACCGTATAAGGTCTTTCGTAATCAAGTGCGTTTGAATATAAACTACAGTTCATTATCAATTTTAAGAAAATATTGTCCGATATTTTTACTTTTGTGTTTACGTTTATGTCTACGTAACTTATCCTCCTAATATTAAAATTTTAATTTATTAGTTCATCAATTAATTATTTAAAAAATTAGATTTTATCTGTTTAAGTTAAATTTATATAAATTAAAATTTTATAAAAATCTTAAATTCTTCTTACATTAGTGGTTATAAAACAAAATTAGATATGCTGTTATATGATTGACTTGAATAGTTATAAGAAAAGTTTGGAAAAAAGTAAGTAAATTTTAAATTCATAATTATTTTAGTTTTGTACAAATTTGCAAAATGAAAAACAAAAGAATTCTCATTGCATTACAGCAATTTTGGCAGCATCATTGCTTTTGTTAAACCTCCACGACGACTATATATCAAAGTATTATCCAAACATTCTCGTATCTACCTTTTGGCGTCAAGGCCCGCCCAAACAAGGACCTCCTCTAAATTATGTTTTTACATAATGATTTACAAAATTTGTGGACATCACAACGTTTGCATAAATCCAATGGATAAGAGTTGTTAGGCAAATGAACGTAGCTCATGTTGTGTACACTTCCCGTACTCATCTTTCGTATAGTTTACAACACGCCGTTTCGCAAAATATTGCGTTTGATATTCGTACGTCTGCTGTAATGTTCACCATAAATTTTGGAGGCCGTTAAAAAAAGTTGCGACCCATCAGATATATCGGACATTCAGATATTTTGACCTTTTCTTTATTTTATATTTGAAAAACAAATTGCTACTGCTACATACTACACTACACTATCTGCTGATAATCCTCTCTTGGTTAAATACTAAAGCAATTTTAGGATGAATAGAAAATTTCAATAGAATTTAATCAAGTTTTCAAAAGTTTCTCAATACTTATCAGAGTGGGGAAAAATAATAATATAGTCGAGACGTTAAGACGGGTCGAGCTTCTTACTAGTGGGAAGAGAGGCTACCCGCGATGAAAAAGTTTACAATTGGAAAAACCATTTTTCAGTATATCTCGGCTTAATGCATCTTGTGCCGTAGTTAGTTCTGTAGTATAGACGTGTTTTTTGACCGCTTAGCATTTTTTTCAATATGGTTTTTGGTGCAAAAAGTTCCAATATTTTTGTCCAATTTGAAATTGATATGTTAGTTTTTACTAGATTAATTACATCAGACAGACACAGGGGCGGATAAAATTTGACTTGATCACGAATACAAATATTGTATATCCGAAGCTGCTCCTAAAATTTTACAAATGTTTCGACAAAACGAATAATCAGTCAGTTCAGTCAGCACTATTCGCTTTATTCATTTAATTGATTTTTTGATGATTTTCGCTTTACTTGCTGGTAATGTAAGCTGTATATCATAACAATGCAGCAAGAATAACGAAACAAAAACATGTCCCAGAAATTAATTTTGCTTTTTTAATAGTTTTTTTACAATAATAAATATTACGCACATGTATAAAGAGTTACATAGATACATGGAACATTATTTTATGTTGTTTTTCAAATTCTCCGCGAATGACTTAAGGAAGGCTTGGAAAATTAAGTTGGCGTATGATTTCATTATCCAGGTTTGAGCGCCTTAAGGTCTAAGTAGATCTGTAAGCCACAGCAGCAGTTTTTTTGGCTCTTGTATTTAATCTGCTTACTGAACATCCTAAATTTTATTAGAGTTGAATAACACATTCGTTTTTATTACGGGAAACACGAATAAGACTTGGATTTCCACATCTAGACGGACTGCATATCTTTAAATATGATGGAATGTTGGTTGAATAAATTGGAAAACGGAATTTCGTGAGTAACAAAATCTAAAATAGGAATTACGTGAGTAACAAAATCTAAAATAGGAATTACGTGAGTAATAAAAATCAAAAAAGTGAGAGAAACTTCAAAAAACGGAATTAAGATTTAGCGCATTGCGACCTTACGCCTTGATTTATAGGTTATAGTCTAATTTTAAGCATCTAGAAATTCCTATTCCTTTTATGATTATGGTTATGATTATTATTATTTTAAACGTTATTATTATCAATAAGTAATAGGCTATATAATATTCAGTAATACTTACCTCATACTGGTAGGAAATAGATTAACCGATATCCAATTAGGGCAGTTGATGATACGCAAAGAGCTGTTATAAATACACAGGCAATAACTAAGGTCATAGCCGAAAAGTATGACCAATATAAAGTAATACCAGATACAAAACCAATTGCAAAGGTTACTCCTATAATAAAAATAGAGATGTATTTTATATTTTCGCTATATTATATAACGTCGAAACGCGTTTCGACGATGCGCATATATGAAAATACGGAATGCATTTTTTCTATCTCTTAATACTCCAGCTTCTGGACATTACTCGTCTTACTCTCACTCTCATTGTTGTCGATTGTGTTTGCTTTGTTATTTTGCAAAGTGAAGTAATAATTTTCATTTAAGTTGAGACTTTTCCTTTACTCTCAAACACTCCTTTGTTTACAATTGATGTAATATTTTTGTTTATGATTTCAATTAGTTGATTTTTTTTTTTTTTTTTTTTGGAAAATTTTACCTTCAATTAATTTTTGCTTGTCTTCTTTTCTCAAAAAATGAATAAATGTTTTAATAAATTCACTTAAATATAGTACTTTTTTCACATTTACATAATTATCATTATCATTATTAATACACTGACAGCGTTGATACTTAAGCAGGAAAATTCTTTTTTAATCCTAATTTCTTAATTACAACGCTGCACCTCAAAATATACTTATTTCTGTTATTAAGAGTCGTTAATTTAGTCTTTCTCCTCGCTTTATATTTAATTCTTTCGAATTGATGAAAGTCGTTAGCTTTAAAGGGAACCTTTAGCGGTTGATCATAGCTCTAAAGTGCTCCCCTTAAAGCAGAATCCTTTCGTAGAGGTTGATGAAATTTCCAGAAAACAGTTGATCGTGTTTTAAAATAAAAAAAAAAACCACAGATTCTAAAGACGGAGCGGATAACAGAAGAAGGGTGTGAAGTTATATTTAAATATAATTAGCAAAGACACAAATTTCTTTACAGAGCTCTTTTAAGCCCTTAACAGAATTGTATAAAACGGAGTCTCGGAGGGGTTTTAGTCAAAATTCAGTTACAATAAAATTTTTGGAAAATTTTTTTACAAAATATTTGGAAAGTCAGTACTTTTACACTATGTCATAAATGAGGTTGATAAAGCGAAAGTTTGCTTAGCTACTGTGGGCAAACCATATCCTGTGAAAAAATGAAACTAGGGCAGGCTGAATCCTCTATTAATTACCTTTCCAACGATATGCAAGTTATATTAAGTTTTGCTCGGAGAATTTTTTCATAGGACTTTGAAAATTGCCGTACTTAACAGGCTAACATATAAGCAAATTTTGAAAGGCCACTGTGGACAAACCATGTCCTGTGAAGAAATGAAACTAACACAGCATGAATCCCCTGTTAATAGCCTTTCCAACGATGCTCAGGTTATATTAAATTTTGCTCGGAGAATTTTTTTATGGAACTTTGAAAATTTCCGTACTTAACATAATACAGGCTAACATATAAGCAAATTTTGAAAGGCCACTGTGGACAAACCCTGTCCGGTGAAGAAATGAAACTAGCACAATATGAATCCCCTATTAATAGCTTTTCCAACGATGTCCTGGGTATATTCAATTTTGCTCGGAGAATTTTTTTATGGAACTTTGAAAATTTCCATATTTAACAGGCTGACATATAAGCAAATTTTGAAAGCCCACTGTGGGCAAACCATGTCCTGTGAAAAATGAAACTGGCAAAGCATAAATCCCCTGTTAATAACCTTTCCAACGATGTCCAGGTTATATTCAATTTTGGTCGGAGAATTTTTTTATGGGACTTTGAAAATTTCCGTACACTTAGATGAATGCAGCGCTGCACCTAGGTGAATGCATATAAGAAAATTTTGAAAGGCCATAGTTTGCCCACAGTGACCTTTCAAAATTTGCTTTTATTTCAGCCTGTTAAGTATGGAAATTTTCAAAGTCCCATAAAAAAATTCTCCGAGTAAAACTTAATATAACCTGGACATCGTTGGAAAGGCTATTAATAGAGGATTCATGCTTTGCTAGTTTCATTTTTTCACAGCACATGGTTTGCCCACAGTAGCTAAGCAAACTTTCGCTTTATCAACCTCATTTATGACATAGTGTAAAAATACATTTCAAAAGTACTTAATTGAAATAAATGCATGTTTTGTTTATTATATTTTGTAAAAAAATTTTCCAAAAGTTTTATTTTAACTGAATTTTGACTTAAATCCTTTCGAGACTTCGTTTTATACAATTCTGTCACGGGCTTAACAGAGATCTGTAAAGAAATTTTGGTTTGTGTCTTTGCTAGTTATATTTAAATATAACCCTTTAACAGAAGTAACATTTAATGTATAAGATTCGGTCTGCAATTATAGTTATTAATTTTTTATATTTTCATCATGTAAACATGTAATATTATAAATATAAATAAATTATAATGTAAAAAAATAAAATTAAAGGTTATTTCATTCGATGTTATGTAGTTGTTAATTGTAAATTGTGCGATAATGGTCTATTATATAATTCATGTTTCTTTTCAGGTTCTTCTTTCATATCTTTCATATCATGTATACATATATTTTATAATTTATTTACTTTATATTATCGAATTTTATTATTTATCATATTAATTATTACAATATCTAATATATATATATATGTATATATATATATAGCACATATACCTGACTTAATTTTTTAAAGAATCTAAAAAAGTAGTCAAAGCTGTCGTCTGCGACCAAAACACGCTTAACACGGATGCCATATTGCCAATGCCAATTCCCAAATGGTGTATACAATAGAAGACTGGCAGACGGCAGCATGCAGCGCATATGACTACTGCATGATTACCCCCACCTCCTGTATGCGTTCATGGCTAAAATTCAGCAAAAGAAGTTTGGAAATGAGTTTGACCATGCCGCTATGCTCCAATTTTACAACGACATTTCTCCAGCGCCATTATAGGCGGCGAGAAATGAAAATCTCTTCCCGGAGGATGTTAACACGGCGCAGAGTACTTGCGACCTTACACAATGCTTACCCGGTTCGCGAACGTTCTCCACCGCAGCTCCATAACCAGCGGCACATGGACGAAGCTCAAATGTGACTTGAAAGAAGTCAGCGTCAGGAGGGGCACCTGAGACCAGACATGCTATCGGGTAACGATACAACATTTTTCTGACCTAGTGGACGACGAAATGGACTAACAAACTGTCCAGGTTGAAGAGGAGTCCATACCATTCGACCAAGATGGGGCAGTCTTCAAGGATCTTTACACAGGCCGTCTCAACATTGAAGAAAAAGGCTACCTGCGGCTACTCACATGATATGGAATCGCGCGCGAGTAGCTAGCATGCCAAGCGTTGTTGTTTAAACCATCTCACGGGGAAGACCTCTGGAGGAAGAAGCCTTTTACGAAAAGGTGAGTGGTCGAACAGTTGCGAAGGGCAAGAGAAACAACCTGACCAAAACCGGCCTTTCCAACACAGGAGGTCCACGAGAAGTCCACGACCCATTCCAGCTAGCGTACGACATCTTTTATGCGGCTATGCGTCAACATATGGTGGAGCAGAACGTCGGCAAGCGCGTGCAGGGAACAGTGGTATTGCGGTTTGCATTCCTCAGGGCGCCAGGATCCTGTAGCAGCGGTAGTACCCACCACATCAATTTGCTGGGATACATATTGTTTACGCTATTAACAGGAAGGAACTTTACACAGCCGTGAGATAGAAACGTAACTTAATTCTAAGGAAAATATAGCATTACACATTACGATATTTATCATTTATTCATTTCTTTTCATTTTATTTTAGATTAAAAAGCAAGCGTACGCCTCTACTCACCGTCTCCTCAAAATGCAAAATTTCTGTAGACCATTGGTAAGTTCGTGTTTGTAGATTTTCCAGAAAGTTCAGTATTCGCAAAACTTTTCCATTACAGATATAGACAATACAGCGCCCCACAAACAGTGATCGTGCATTATTTATATATATTATTTATTTATGTTATTTATATTTTTATATTGTTTATATATGCATGTAAAAGCAGGGCTTTATTTATAATTGTAAATATAATTATAGTTTTAAGTTAAGTTCAACAATGGTGTAGGCCTGTAGGGGAGCCAGCTATTTAAAACAATTGGCAACGCGCCTATCACGGTACCCCAAGGTGGTGTGCAAAACCGTGAGAAGAATTTTATATTATATGGAAAGAGAGTTCCATGTCCCTGTATGGATGAGTGGTTATATACTTAATTTTACTTATTATAAATTTAAACTGTTGTCCCCCTATTAGGTTGACTTGACAACTTTAGTCATTTTGATCATTTTGGGCGTGCGCTGGCTTTTTGTAAGGTTTTAAATCGCACTTTTATCGTACCTCCATAGGTGGAGTACTGTAAAGGAGAAACTCGCTCCAAACAAGTACGATTTAGTAGTTATTCTTTCTCTGGATCATATAAAAGAATACCATCACGTTATATTAAGAAGATTTTATGAGCGAGTTGAGCTCGAAACTTTCCCTGAAGAAAAACGCATTTCATTTTATTAGATGAAACGTAAAAGTTTATATTTCATTATTAGTATCGTCAGAAGGTATAAGCAATATATTTTGGCCGAATGACAAACTAAGAAAAATGTAAATCCACGCATAGAAGAGCGGAAACTGGCGGCTAAAGAAAAGAATACGAAACTGCAAAAAAATGTAATATATAAGGAACAATGGCAAAAGATTTTGTAATAGTAATTGCGGAAGTAAATCGAAGAACGGCAACGTAAACTATTTAGGCAATTACAATAGCTTTTACTTATTTCGCATGTTGGAGATAAATCTCATAATCAATTTAATAAAAAAAATTACAAAATTACTCAGAAGCGTATTCTGTAACACTTCAGATAGACAACCTTCTATAGTTACTTTTCCCCTATCAATACGTCAATGCCACTGAACTGACGTTTAGCATATTTCATCCCAAAAGAGACAAAAATCCAGCTTCAAGATGTACTTGCCGACTTGACCGGGACAGTTTTTTGGATGAGTTGGATCAGAATACCTAGATAGTTTTTTGAATTTAACGATTAAGAATATTCAGAAATATAAGGTATATTGAAATTTGACAGAATGTACACGACATAGAATGTTTTTTTGTCACTCTCTGTCCAAAAGGACAGGTATTCGAAAGATTTTGCTCTTCGCAATCATGTTATCCGAGATAGCCTTTTAATTCTATTAAAACCACATCCGCGAAAACCTAACTTTAATCACCATTCATTACCATGTAATGATGATGTTAAACAAATTAGCCGGTATGCAATATTTAAATTAAAATTTGCTCCTTATCATTTCTAGAAAAAGTAGTTTACGTATTTCACTTATGACATTTTTACTCCTTTTTCCAAAGTTTCAATTTATTGCTTTAAAAAATATCAGTCATTTTTTCAAAATTTTTTTTCTCCTTCCGAACGAATCTTTACACATTCCCACTACCAGCAAAATTTGAGAGAGAATTGATGACAATACACATATCTCTTAACCTCTTTTGGCTTTTTTACTAGCTGCATCTAATAATGATAACTGGTAAAGATACTTATAACTACAAGACATTTTAAACCATTTTCAAACAATTTATTTTCCATTTAAATTATCATTTTTCGCCTTTAAAAAAAAATAAAACAGGAGAATTGAATTTGTTATTGAGAACTTTTCAAAAAATATATAGTGCTGCAAACGAAGACATAGATCGTCAATTCTTCATTATATCATGCTTTCTTGTGCTGGTAGTGGGATTAATAATAATTTTTCACGATTTCAAAAAGAGTCTGAGTGAAAGACAGACCCACTTTTTTTCTAACAATTTGCCTGTGGTATTTGCAAATGATAACTTCGAAGGTCAGTATTTTATAAGGAAAATCTGTACAAGATTGAACTTACATATTAACTTTTTATTCCCCAGAAGGTGAGGAAGGGGAGAAGAAATTCTTGGAAACATCTTACGAAAGTTTATTAAGAAGACATAAAATTGCTGCTATAAGTTTAAACCAACAAATTGCAGAAGTACGCGAGGAAGTAGCCAAATGGAAGGTAAGAGAAGATTTCTGAAAGTATTTAAGGCCTTTTAATAAATGTAACGTTATTTTATCTATCCTTGCGTGGTAATAGTACCGTGTGGGGGCATTTGGGCAGATCACCTCGGATAACACAGTTTAGTTAACAAAAGAATCCAGTTTCCCATTTAAGAGCCGGCTTATTGCATATGACCTAATGAGCGAAGATCCCAACAGTTATAAATACGATTTAAATTTTGTATTCAAATAATCACAATAAGAAGTTTTTGCGAACGAAATGCAAAGGAATTCGTTCCTGTACGGTACTCCTTCCTGTTTTGTAAAAGCCACTCATACTTCCCAGCTCACATTTTCGGCATTCTACTCTAATAATAAGTATATATAAATATATTTTTGTAATATATAGTGCATATATTGTAACGATGAAAAAAACACAAAACGGGCAGTAAAATAACAAAAATGAAAGAAATATTCTTATTTCATTTCCAGCATGGGTGATCCGAAGTATGTTTTATAATACACCAGAGTATGCGTTTGCATTCGAAACAAATTTCTTCGGTTAGGTGATTTGATATTCAGAAACTAAACGACTGTTGATGTGAACATGAACAATTTTGTTCTTCTTCATTTCATGACGAAACTTCACACGTGGACGTATTGTTACCATATTGCAACGACATCTCTATTCTCAACATATGGTATTTTTTCCACATGTAAACAAAAAAAAACCAGCTAACGGTTTTTAAATAAAAGAATCTTGAATTGAAAACGTGAAAGTATATTTTTCTTAAAAAAACATTTGAAAAAAAGAAAAATAAAAAGTCTCAAAAAAGCTTCCGTTGGCAAAGCACTTGAAAATTACCATACATATCAAAAAACAATTTACTACACTGAGAAAAAAGCTTAAAAAATCTTATAAGTGTATATACTTTCAATTCGTATCAAATTCTGAATAGATCAAACCATACCCGTCTGTCCGTCTTCTGCTTATCTAATTTCTGTAGTAGACATTCTTCAAGACTGGTAATGTGTAGGAAAATGAGTAGGCGTTTTTTTTGTGTGTGTTTGGTTTTTTTTTGTGAAGACAGTTCTGATTTGAGTTTCGAGTGTTCTGTTTGAGTATTTTGAATATTTTTTTTCCTTTGGAAGTTTTTTTTTAAAAGCTCGACTATCATTGACTTTTCCATTTAAAAAAAAAGCAGTTTGCAAAAAACTTCTAATATATTCAGATAGAAAAACGGGAAAAAGATTTTTACAAAAATTTGAAAATTTTCATTGATTGCGGCGATCAAAATTTTATCAAAAGGGAAGCTGATTGTTACTAAAATTGAAATTTAAATAGAAAAAGAACGATTTGTACAAAAAAAGGCAACAAGAACAATTTCAATATAAAAGTCTAATTATATTCAAATCCTTCAATAAGACTCAGTTCTTTATTACATCATGCTTTCTTGTGCTGGTAGTGGGATTAATAATAATTTTTCACGACTTCAAAAAGAATCTGAGTGAAAGACAGACCCACTTTTTTCCTAACACTTTGCCTGTGGTATTTGCAAATGATAACTTCGAAGGTCAGTATTTTATAAGGAAAATCTGTACAAGATTGAACTTACATATTAACTTTTTAATCCCCAGAAGGCGAGGAAGGGGAGAAGAAATTCTTGAAAACACCTTATGAAAGTTTATTAAGAAGACGTAAAATTGCTGCTATAAATTTAAACCAACATATTGCAGAAGTACGCGAGGAAGTAGCCAAATGGAAGGTAAGAGAAGATTTCTGAAAGTATTTAAGGCCTTTTAATAAATGTAACGTTATTCGCGTGGAAATAGTACCGCGTAGGGGCACTCGGGCAGATCACCTCGGATAACAGCTTCAATAGACATCAAAAGCGATAAACGCGAAAATTCGCTTTTCCCAATGCGATGACTGCAGCGGCGTATTCTTTATTTGTTAAGTTTTCCTTTGATGCTTCTTTGTGATCACTTCGATTTTTCAATGAAAAATACGATTTAAATTTTTTATTCAATTTGGGAACGAAATGCAAACCAATGCGCCAATTGCTTTATTGGAATGCGATAATCCCGTAAGGGATCGTTGAAAAACTGTTCCAAATATTGCAGTATATACAAGCCACACTCCGTAAAATTATACTGTTGAGGCACCTTCACACAAGGGCCAGGCATGTTATCCTTGTTAAAGGCGTGAGCAGGAATCCCGGGCAATTTCACTTTCTGCTCACAACTCAGGTAGTCCCGTAATGAAGTAACAACACGACTGCGTGAAGGCCAGCCAACCAATCAAATATTAAAATTAGAGATTGTTTGATGGGCTGCTGTGATGCGGTATTATTTGCACCCGTCGACGAACCGGATGCGCTACTGCGCTAATTATTCGGAGCATTGGAACTACAGTTGTCGTAATCGCTATCCTCGGAAACCAGATCGCTGTCATCGCCTTCAGCTTCATCTCTCTCATTATCTTGATCCCCTACACCGTAAACATCTGTCAAAACACTAGCACTCTCACGGTTCGATAGTGACGTAAATGTTGTGTTGCCAATTTCCAAAGACACCTTTTTTCCGGTTGTTTCTTTAATTGGCTGCAGTTCAACTGGAATATGAGCGTCAAATGTTACTGGACCTTTAAGTCCTGGAAAGCATATGATGGCCAAAAACCAGTGGAACTGTTCGTTGATGGGAATAATTATAAAATCTGTTTCAAATAGATTTACATTTTTAATCCAATTCTGAATGCGAGCATGACTTCTGCGCGGCGGTTTGTTTTACATCCTGGTCGGGATTTGTATGTCGTGTGAAAGTTAAGCGATCATAGAAAAATGTACTAAATATAAAAGGGCGATCCTTTTCAGTTTTTGGAATGACGTTATCGTGCAACCATTTTAAATATAAATCAATTATAACGTCGTTCAAATACTGATCGGTTGCCAAACACAAATAATCTTCACTTCACTATTAATAGAAATACTACCTTTTCCGGGTGGATAAATCAATAGCTGTCGTATGTCGTTGGGCTGTAATTGTGTTGTAGTCAGATTACTTTCACAGTTTTGTTTGCTATCAGCAAATTTGCGATCAGACTCACTTGCTCGCTGTATCAAAACTTGCGCACGTCCCATATGGAACGAATAAAGCTTTGGGCCTGGTCACCAATAGAATTAATTTGCAAAATAATTTGCCGCGTTTGAGAAGGACCACTCGCCGAAAGGATGTCTCTCCATCCACTGGGGCTGCGCCATCAGACATTTTCAAAGCATTTCTAATGTATTGAGCGCGTTTGCGTAAGCTATAAAAGCATAACGTAGATTCTGTTCTCCTTAAAAAATGTGCTACGATTTTAATCATCTCTCTAGTGTACATATTTAAAGTGGACACCTCACTGGTGTTTGCTTCCAAAAGTACCACAATATGTATTCCTTTTGATGTTATAATTACTGGCTTTCAGGCTCGAAACTATAGGTACATAATCGAATAACCCTACAAGCTAGGGTAGTATTCAATCAGTAGCTGCAATCACTAACGTCGGCTACATCTCCTCGTTTGGAGTCGTTACACTCCATTGTTATGTAGATTTGTTTATTCGAAATGCTTTTGCAACTTTTGTTCGCATTTTCGGCATTCTACTCTAATAATAAGTATATATAAATATATTTTTGTAACATATAGTGTATATTGTAACGATGAAAAAAACACAAAACTGGCAATAAAATAACAAAAATGGAAGAAATGTTCTTTCATTTCTAGCATGGGTGATCCGAAGTATATTTTATAAAAGATCAGAGTATGCCATTCCATTCGAAACAAATTTCTTCGGTTAGGGGATTTGATATTCAGAAACTAAACGACTGTTGATGTGTTATGAACACATAAACAATTTTGTTCTTCTTCATTTCATAACAAAGCTTTACGCGTGGACGTAGTGTTACCATATTGCAATGACGTCTCTATTCTCAACATATGGTATTTTTTCCACATGTAAACAAAAAAAAACCAGCTAACGGTTTTTAAATAAAAGAATCTTGAATTGAAAACGTGAAAGTATATTTCTCTTAAAAAAACACTAGAAAAAAAGAAAAATAAAAAGTCTCAAAAAAGCTTCCGTTGGCAATGCATTTGAAAATTACCATACATATCAAAAAACAATTTACAACATTGAGAAAAAAGCTCAAAAAATCTTATAAGTGTATATACTTTCAATCCGTATCAAATTTTGAATAGATCAAACCATACCCGTCCGTCCGCCTTCAGCCTATCTAATTTCTGTAGTAGACATTCTTCAAGGCTGGTAATGAAAGAGAGTACAATATAAATTAGAAACATGTCTGCTTTCTGTCTTTTCTGGTCACTACTATTACCAATAACAATTGCCAAAATAATTGGAATGGATACAAATTTCCACGTACATTTTTTGGACGAACATACAATACTTGTGAGCAGTCACGTCAACATTGTAGTGTTGGAATTTCGTGTTCCTTGGTGTTTCATTATTATGTCATTGAAAAAGTCAGTTGGCTCCGTACTTATGGGACATTTATCGCACTTTCTTCTTAATACATGACAGCATTTTTCGGTTAAAAAAAATTTTTTTTTAGTAATTAATTTTTATTTAAAAATTATAAAGCATTCAAAAGCCATCAAAATACGATTTGAAATAACCGTTTCTAAGACTCAGTCCCTAATTGACATGTCACGTCCCGACCTTTACTAAATTAAAAAACCAAGACAAGATGTGGCTTCAATTCAGAAGTTCAAACTATTTTTCGCTTTAATTATTCCTCGATCATTTTTCTGACTGCTTTTCTCTTTCACTTAAATTTGATAGAGGAATAGTGTTCCTCATTCTTTCCAAGCTGACATAATACTTATAATTGTAAAAAACTTCAACCTATTCTTATAAAAATATTCTTTTTTATTTTTATTGCCAATTTTATAAAAAAAAAGAATACGAGAAATGCATTTTTTATTGAGAACTTTTGGTAAAATATGTAGTTATACTAACAAAAGTATAGAAAATCATCGTTCTATAATGTTATGCGCTCTCGTCCTGTCGCTGATAATGGGATCAGTAGGATCAGTAATTATTTTCCAGAATTATGGAATCCGACAAGCACATCGTCATCCCGAAAATTTAGCAGTGGAAATTGTTGGCGGCCATTTAAAAGGTTTGTAACTAATAGCTAACCTTAACAAGGGTTCATCTATTCGCTTTTTCTCCGCAGAAAGTGAAAAAGAAAAGAAACAGTTGAGACCATCTTATGAAAGTTTAATTAGAAAACATCGGATGACTGCGATCACCTTAAATCAACAAATTCAAGAAATGCAAGAAGAAGTAGAGCTGTGGAAGGCAATAGAAGCTAACAAGTATTTGAAAAATTCTAGTAAACAAACCATAATTTCTTCTTTTCGCCTATAGAAACAGTGCCGCATAAATGTATGCGAAACATGCCAAAGCTGCGCATAACACGGAAGAGTTCTTTCTGAAGAAGCGAAGAACTAAAAGCTTATTTGGCTTTTTTTTAGACATAAAGTGGAACTGATCAAGATTATTAACTGAACGAGAGAAAAATATTTTGAAGAGAACGACCTTAGAAATTATTAGTTAATTAATGGCGGCCAAGCGCTTTAGAATATCTATCCGATGTACAGAGAATCCTCAATATACAATAAATATAGCTACCGTTTATTGGTATCAATTCAGTCGATATTTTCATTATATCCATGAATATAAACAAAGCGCCTTGTTACTTGCCTTTTGGATTCCGCTTTTCATCAAATTTGGTTAAAAGGTCTAGTCCACAAATTTGAGTGACAGGATAACAATAAAGCAAAAAGAATGCAAACGTTGTTTGCATTATTCTCATTGCAAAGAACAAGATAGCCTGTTGTCGATACGTTTACTCAAATCATAGTTTTGCATAGCCATTAATGAAAATAGGCTTCAAATTTGTAGACGAATTGAATTCCTGGATTTATCTAACAATATGAGATATGTCACCAAAAACGTGCTTCATAGTTTGCCATAGTTCATATTTATATTAATACTCATTAACCACCACTGCCTTTAACACCATATTCATATCCAAACTTTTAAATTTCACCAGTTTTCCATATATTTCAGTTAATGGGACAATTGATAAGGAAAATAACCTTCGTTTATCAACTTTAATTTTTTTTTTTATAAATGACCATTTGACTTCTTTTTTGAAACATGGAAAGTGGAGGTTTCTTGGACACGAGATCTGGAGAATTCGAGAAGTTGGATTCTGGGTACTTTTTGCAGCAGAACATGTAAAAGTTGAAACAAATCCCAGGAACGAAGCAAACATTTTTCACATAGCTCTCTTTTTTAAAAGATCTAAACGGAAACAAGCCATCGCCGATCATAAAATCAGTAGTGTGATTCTCGTAGTTAAAATATGTAAATATTCAAAGGCTTTCATTTGTCGAAAAAATAAAACATGCACATCACATTTTACAACAGATTTTCTTTTGGTGCACATAAATATGTAACAAAGACAAAAGTATTAAAAATTTGGGCTTGCAAGCCTTGCGGGGAAAACGTGGTATCTGCAAGAAATTATGAGGTGTTTCCATTAGCAATTACTCTTTTCTGGGAAAAATTTTGAAAATCGATTGCAAGTTGCTGTTATTATCTTTACAACCATAAGTAAAAACGGGCTTTCGTATTCTTGGGTTTCCTAATTTTATGTGTCGGCGTTCGAATTTTATACAGAGCATCTTCACCTTTTGTTTTTAATATATTTTTAGCCTTTGCTGCTATACCTAAAGCAGCCTTTGTGTTTTTTATCTGAAAAAAACATTTTTTTCATTCTTGCATACAATGCAAATGGCGTCTCACCTGGAATATTTTTATCTCTTTTTCATACTTCTTGATTCTTAACTTCAAAAAATGTATATCCATTTTTTTTTCTTCAACTGCCTTTTGATATTTTCTTTCAATATATTTCTTCTTTACAATCAGATCTACAAAATTCCATACTCGGAAATTTTTATCCAGATTTAAAGCAGATATACAAGTACCTTTCAGTCTCTTTTGCAAAGCAAATCCTTTAGAGCTTATACGTGCTTCGAGGAGGCGAATCTGATAAATATGAAATATTACGAATGCGCCCAGAAAAATAAGAGCACAAACGTATGGAACTGGATCGCGGTTGTATCCTATATAGGCTAATAATAGATCAAGCATATTAAATAAAATTACGAGGTAGAGACAAATTTTTATTTTTTTAACGTTTCTTAGCCAGCAATGCGATTTTTTGTAGAGCAAATTTATCGCATAGTATTACCAGAGTGAACATATTTATTTGAGCATTGTAATCTATTAAACCTCTGTGAATTAAAAAAAGAATGAAATAAACAAGAAAACTGCGTGTCAAAAATATCACAGAAAGTCGGCAAGTTGAAATATCAACCCAAAAATACGATATGGCTTTATTTAAGACCTTAACGTTACTTTATTATATAATGTCATTGTAAATTTTTGAGAAATCCTTTTTTTAATGCTTTGAGAGAAAGTTTGTCTTCACAATTTCGGGATTCACCGAATACACTCCAAAAAGACTTTCTACTTCAAAGAAATCCCAAGCGTCTTATGTGTTTATTTCCAAAGCTTGTCACACAAAGACTTCTTTTGAAAATATTTGTGTTCACAGAAAAGCTCTCCCAAAGGAAAATGCGTTATTGTAACTTCATTGAGATTCTTAAAGAGATATGAGATTGAGAGCGACTCGAAAGTTTTCGGAATTGAATACAGATTCGTCCAAAGAACTGTGTATTTGTAGAGATGTATCTTCCAGCAAAAATCTTCGAACACGACAGGGTATTTTTATGATCCTGGGATTGCATATTTGTAATACGTTCCAAAACTTCAAACGCATTCTTCTTGGAACGTGATTATTGAAAACGGCCAGTAGCATAACCCCAAGGATTTTCATTTCAGGATTTTACAATATCAATGAGACAAGAAACTGTGCTCAGTGCTCAGATTAAAGGGACAGATTGCTTTCTTTGGCGCAAAATTGACTTGCTGCATTCAAATATGCACCAGTAGTAGAAAAAATAATATTTTTAAGACCGCTACGCAATTCTCTAAGTTGCATATATTTTAATGTGTCAATATATTTTTAATGATCATTGATATTTTATCATTGTACCTTTCGCCCCAAAAGGATTGCAAAAATACGTCTTCCGACGACTGTTCCAATGTTATGATAGTATTATCTCTAAATATAACACGATTTGCAAATAAAAGAATATATTTAAAAAGAAACACAAAGATGAAAACACAAATTGAAAAGAGTTATAGATAAGCCTTAACTAAATAGTTCTTTTCAAACAAAGTATTATTTTTTTTTATATTATTCGCATAGTATATTTCAGTGTATCTACAAAGGAGTAGAATCTTTAGCGAAGTACCGCAGAAATGATTACAAGCTATTCAAAGCATTTACGATTAGTTAATTTATCCGAAATGAGGAAGAAAGGGCCTTGTAGAATAAAAAAAGCAAAAAAATTATTAAACATTCTCTATAGATGTCTTAGAGAATGTATTAAGAGATCAAGATCTTTTACATTGATTGCTTTATTAAACATTTAAAACTTTCTTAATTCGTTTGTTGAAAACTATATCTTAACTTAAATTCAAAAAAAATGTAAACAGAAGCAGATGTGTGGAGAAAGGAAAGAAGTCCTGGAATTTTCGCCTTTAAAGGTATGCGTCAGCGCGCATTGAGGGAATCATAAGCAAAACCATTGGTATGAATATGTAGGCCACATTAAAACATTGGCTTTTATGCCACGCAAATGCATTGGATTTTACTGCAGCAGCGGCCTTTGTCTCTGCTAATGCCGTTTTTATCTTTTCCCACATAGAAGAATTATTTCGCTTTTCATTAAAAATAACTTTTTATTGTCATAAGACGTTGTTTCGATATATGCAGTTATCACAAAATAAATATACTCCCTTGCGAAAATTTGTCTTTTTGGTTCAGGTTTTGATTGGATCATTTACATTCATTGATTTCATTAATTTTATTATGCACTCTTAGGTGTTGCTAAGTTTTCAATCTGTTTTTGTCATTCACTTAATAAATTAAATTTTTTGTGCAATCTATTGGACGGCTAGTCTTGCACTGAATAACAGAAATAAATCCGGTGATGTTGAAAAGTGAGATTTTTAGTATTGCACACTTATATTATATTAACTATAATTTATAGGCAAGGCGAGCATATTTTTCTTGAGAAACCGACTATATATTTCATATTTTTATGCTTACCTTCAACGATTCTGTTTCCGTTTCCAACATTGTAACATTTTGCCGCAAGGAGTGAATTTCTTTCATCATCCTCGCAAAGTCTCCGTCGAGGCTCTTAAGAACATCTATAAAATGCGTAAACTTAAATTATGAAGTCTAGCTTTAATATACAGACCTTTTATCTGAACGAAGACTATTGTTTGGAAAACGTAATAAGCAATTGTCAAACCAAAAATGCCAAACAATGCAATTATTAAACAGCGACGACCATTTACTGAAAATAGCGAATTATTGGCTATCGAAATGCTATCCATTTTATATAAAATTCGAAGTGCAAATTAAATTTAAACAAATTTCCATTTAAGCGATCTACTGTCGAGATTAAAATTTTAAAAAAGTCGCTATGTGAGTAATACGAGCAAATCAGCTGTTAACATTTTTTGTGTATTGGCAAAATACTTGCAAGAGACACGATTGATCCTTTTTTTGGCTTTGATAACAGTTACGATCGTCGAAGGCACAAAGAGACCTTGAACGTTTTCTAAAAGTGTAACTGCGCAAAAAAGATGTTGCTTTGTTCATTTTAACTGATGTTAAATTACGTACGCAATGGCATTCACTGTTATTCATGATGATCGTTTTTGCTTTCTACATGCACAGCACAGATCATAAATAGTTACCATATAGAAAGGTCATTGTCATTTTGCTTACCATATCGTTTGAATGCAAATGTAACAAATAACATATGATTAGAGAAGTAATAAGAAGCAAACCAAAATAAATGTAAACAAATGATATCAAAAAATAACAATAAGCCACTTAATTTTGAGGGGAAAATCTTTTTCGCCGTCACATAACCTTGTATAGTAAGCTATCACAAACCATTATTTACTTTTATATATTGATTCCGAAATTTGAAAGTCACTCTCTCAAATAAAGCAGTTCAATAATACAACGTAAATAAATCGCTTTTGCTCCTTGAACCTTTGACCAATGCCTTTCTTTTTTATTTCTGCCCTTTTTCTTTCCACTTTATTTGCTTGTTTGTTAATTTGCAAATCTCGGCAGGGCGTAACAAAGAGTGGAATAGAAATGCTTTAAAAAGTTCTATATGTTCTCATTCATTGTTTCCAACGTATTCGGCTTCAATTCCAATGCTTGACATGGGCGCATATATCTAACTAAGGAAGAATTCTATATTTTTTTTGTTCCTCTGCCGCAAATATCTATTTGTGCAGCGATAATACGCGTATAATGCCTAGCGATTTATATTCGACAGCATTTAACTTTACATACATAAGGTTTTTGCTGTTTTAGGATTTATGCTTCTTTAATGTTGTAATTTTTTTTGTGTTAATTAAATTCTGTTACGATTTTATTAATTCTTTTTTGTGTTTTTTTAATAAGTTTACACTAAATTGTCGTAGCGTTTTTACTTCTATTTGTTGTCCGGCCGATTTTTCACCAATATGTATACGTTACTTCTATACTTTAACAGACTCGTCTGTATAAACAATTTAAAATCACTCATCAAATCAATCATCAAGTGCTTTTGAAATATTTTATGCAGCGGAATATTTACAGGATTTGTTTGCTTTTAATAAAAAAAAAAAAAAAAAAAAAAAAAAAAACAAATATAGCATTCCCCTCAACAATATTTTCTTCTCAATCAACTATTCAAGTTTTTTTATTTGATGCCCATATCGCTGGAATTATTAAGAAAAAATGAAACCACCAGGTCGCGGTGTCTATAAAATTCATTTTAGAATTAACCCATTTTTAGGCAGATAATATATCGTCATTTGAGGAATGTACAAAGTAGTTTCAAACATTCTGTCTTGTTTGCCTTATGATAAATAAGAATAATACATCAAAAAAGGGAAAATTATAAAGTTTAATCACTTGTAACGTTGTGTGGGCATGGCCGATCTTTCCATTTCTGCACGTAAAGAATAGAGCACTTCATAAAGTAAATGTGGAAAATTTCGGACTTCTAACTTTAATAATTTCCGAGTAACGAACAAAAACCCACACATTTTTATTTGAAAAATTGAGTTGCGTTCAGTTTACGCTCTACTGTGGGTTTCTGCCTTGACCAACTTGGAACATTTTCAATGCCAAGCTATGTGGAAAAACTTTCAATGTTTCTACCAAATTTAAAGTCGTTATCTTCATTTTTGCGACCAGGAGAGTGCCAACACCGGACACCACACAGACGTACAGACATGGCTTAATGAATTCAAAATTGCACGGTGATCAAGAATACGTGGTAGGCATCGAAATTATCTCAAAAACGACTACCGCAATTTAAGGAAGGAAATCACTATAACAAAAAAAGTGTTTTTATGCCCATCACCGAACGATGAGGGGTATATTCATTTTGTCAAAACGTTTGCAACGCCCGGAAGGAAATTTCAGAGACCCTACAAAGTACATATATTCTTGATACACATTACATTCCGAATCGATTTAAGCATCTACGTCTGTCCGTCTGTGGAATGTCTGTTGTAAACATTCTCCTGGCCGCAAACAGGAGGCTATCAACTTTAAATTTGGCAGGAATATTGGAAGTCCTCGCGCAGGTTGATATTGAAAATGGACCGGTTGGTGGAAGAATGAGTAGTCAGTTCCACGTAAATTAAGAGCACCTCTATTTTTCAAAATGGATAGAAAATTAATTTTTTATTCATTACTTATAAACTATTGCAGGCAAATGTACAAAAATTTGGCAGTGCTGTAGCACCTGTAAAACACCGGAAAAAATGGACCACGCCTATCCATTGTTATAGTGTATCAACATTTCATTTTTTTCAATACCTTTATAACGCGCAGAAACAACCTTCAAAACCCTACAAGGTATAAAAATTCTTGGCCAGTGTCTAACTCGGAGTGCATATAAGGATGTCCGTCTGTGTCCACCTACCTAACTGTGTAATATCTATCTAAGAATTTGAAAATGGCCTGCAATGAAAACTGAAAACGCTTTGCTTACTTTTTTTTTATACATTTTGGAGGGGATTTTAGTTTTTTTAGGCTAGCGGTGATGGGTATAGAAGGGTCGGTCACGAGTTAATCTAATTTTCTTACTGTCTTTTCTTACAGTGAACACATTACTATATATATTGGAGCGGTTTTCACACAACTCACAAGGAGAAGAGGTTGCAAAAATAATAGCTTCAAGCGCCACTTTATATGAATTTAATAAAATTTTTTTTTACTTTTTTCACTTACTCCAAGATTTGTGTGTTCGTAAAAATTGGCAAAATTTTGATATGATGTTCTTCATCATAGGAAAATATCTTCAATCTATCCTAAATAGTTCAAGTTATATAAAAACTTTTTTAAATAATTGTATTGCAATTCAAATTGTGCATGTATTTTCGTTTGATGCTATAGGCAACGCCGATTCAGTCAACAGCAAATTGATTTTCAAATTTACAACGGCGTAGCCGATGTTTAAACGAATTTGGCAATACTGTGCAATTGCTGCTTATTTATAAGAAAATTTTATTAATTAATTTTCTGCAATATTCGGAAGAAAAATCGTCAGCATTTGTTGCCTATTACGAATTTTACAAAATATACCCGGCAGAATGGTATTTGGAGTAGAACGCCAGCGCCTAATTGCAGGCTGCGTTTGCTTTGCTGTTATGCTTGGATCTTTGGCGATTATATTATATAACTATCGAATGCGTTTATATGCAATACAAGTCGAGCGTCTGCGTTCTGAAGTAGGGGATGTGGAACGTATGAAAACTCGTTTACATGGTGCGTATTTAGTTATACCTTGGACAAATTGATTCGTGATTTGTTTTTTTGTAGACTTGCTCACTAAAAAAAAGATTGAGGAAACAAATTATCGACGATTAATTAAAAACAAAGATAAAGAAAGAGAGAAATTAGAAAACACAATTATTGAATTGGAAGCAAAGCTCAGCAGATTGAGTGAACAGAAAAAGGTCAGATATATCCCGAATTCTTTCTTCAACAGGGTTTCTACATCTTCTTGTATTGTTTAAGCAGGACAGTCACGATTTCATATGACGCTGGAGAAAAACTGAACTTCAAACAAAGAATATCGAAATAAAGATACTATGCGATCGTATTTCGTTTTATTTGCGGAAAATATTATTTGATAGGTTTTATTTAACGTTTTATTCCAAATTTATGATACCCTCGGTGTGTTCTTGCGGATTTCTTTAAATCTCAGGGACAACGAAAAATTCTTCTGTATTTGTTTATTTAGTTGTTTATTTACTTACTCATAAGAAAGAAAAAAAGCACAATATAGAATGCGCAACTAGCACGGAGGCACACCCATAACCGGTACACATCCAAGTTGAAAGTGAATCCCTAAGCCATTGCAAACACGCAAAAGGTTGGTAGCCGATAACAGTTACCAGCATGTAGTGAGATGTTAAGATTGTAAGTTACTTTAAATACGACGTAGGCAAACCGCGCACATTAGACTTTGGTCCGACAGTGGGGTTTGGCTATAGATATTATTTAGGTTTCTGCAAACAATGCTGAACGGATTAAATGGATCATAATTATATTTACATCGACTAAGCTTAATGAAATAAAAATGCCCAGAGAAGCGACTAAGGACATTAAAGCTTATCTCACCAAGTAATGTTGGGCGAATTGATAGTACCATTAATTAACTTATTTAAGAAGGCAATACCAAGAAAAAACCCAATGTTCCTCAATGGTGGTGAGGATAAGAGAAGCAATCTATTTTCATGAGGAGGTAGAGAGGGGTTGGATTCCAACTCAATTACCTAAAGGCAATAAGCAAAAATTGTTTTTGGACGGATTCAATTGAATCTACACAATACCTACACGAAGGAGACCACACAACAGAGGCATACACAAGTATTGGTTAACTAAGCACATGTAGAACGTTTTTGTAATGTAACAATGTGCAAATAATGTGCAAATTAAAGCGTAATCTTTGGTAATCTTTGGTCCCTAAATCGATGAACGGATCTACGTTTTTCAACTTTTGCGAATCAATGAAATACTCAGTATTGAACGACTTCGTCCTTGAAAAAGAAAGCTTCTTGCATTTGTCTAGATTTAATTTCATAAAATTTAACGAGCATTATGTAACCAAATTATTCAAGTCGATTTGAAGCTGATACGATTGCGATTCTAAGGAGAAGAAAGAAGAAAGAAGACAGTTCAACATGGTCAGCGTATATTAAGAAGAAGGGAAATCATTAATGTATAGATTACATAAAAGGGGTCCTAAGTGGCTGCTGATCAAAAACTATGCAAGACCTAATAAATATTGGACATAAAAAATACAACTCTCATTGGCTTGTCCCACTCAATCTCAGCATCCAAAAGAGAAAAAAAAAAACAATATCTATATATATACATAACTTACTCTCCTATATGGATACAATCACTTTGTTTTGACTGTTAAATTCTCAAGCATTTTGTCTTCTTCTTTCTCTTGTGCAGCCTGCGTATAGTGAGCGATTAATAAGCCCGTACTGCTTGATGTATAAACAATTGTGACTCTATAGGTAGGACATGATTCAGGGCTGTCGCCATGTGTTTTTTCCACAAAATTTATAATAATTAAATGGACCTTCGCTTTTGTTATTGAATTTGTTTCCTTTTATTTTTCTTTAGGATTTGGTATCACTATACGATCCAATCTTAGATTGTCAGGTTTACAGTAAGGAAGACGTTGAGGATATTATTATGTACTTGGTTTCCCGGAGCAAAGAAAGAAAAGAAAACCAAAAGGAAAAGAAATCCAGCGGAGCAAATGTCTAATAAGTATTTCCTTGAGGGAAATGATTGCAAAGCGGATAAAAGAGATTTACTGTCTGTGAAGTGAATGGCTTCCAGGATCGCAAGAGATTCAGCCGTATATATAGTGGTACATAGATGATTTGAGAAGTAAGCTTCTGTATTAATATTTGAAAACCAAAGGCCTCTGTCTACAACATCGGTCTTCGATCAACCAGTAAAGATGAGTGAAAAATGTTTCCATTTGGTATTGACCAAGTTCGAGTAGTAGTGGTGCACTTCTGTCGAAGTAATTATGGATTGTCTTACTGATTGTTAAATAACATGGTAAGGCATATCATTTAATGCAGTAAAAAAGTTATTCATATACGATTTCGGTAACATGTCTTAAAAAGTTAATTTCCCAAAATATTAGGAAAGTAATAAAAATTTTCGATGTTCACCCGCTGTCATCATAACACAATTTGCTGTCATATGCAACTGAGTATTGTAAAAGTTTCTTAATAACGAACAAGATCGAAAACACAATGAAACCTTGCTTACTTATCAAGGATAAGAATTTAATGTGAAAATATTAAAAGCAATGATTATGAACATATACAAATTTTGACACATATGAGGCATAAAAAATTGTTGACGAGGCTTCATCAGGATTATTGAACCTTGTAAACAGATAAATAAAAAAGAGAATAACTGAAAAGTGGTCGGCCACGCCAAGCCTTTAAACATCGTACACCAAATCGCATAACACATTTTTTTCATGTAAAGGTATACGTTTTTTGGAAACCTTTTACTGGAGGGGAACAAAGCGCGAACTAACGTGGTCCAAATGCATAATTTCATCGCTTCGGATGTAAGCCAATTTTTCAAACATTAATTCGAAAGGTGTGAAATTGGTTTCTAAGTGTAGAGTAACGACGTATATAAAATTGTAGTATAGGATACGTTTGTCCCATTGTACATTTTCCACGAATGGCAAAACTACTAGCTCAGAACTCTGCGGTTTCTCTCTATTGAGACTAGCGTCTCGTGGGTATACGGGACGATATTGTATACTCGAAGTATCGTGTTATTCGCAGTCATAATTTGACAGTTCCGTTGTTATTTTTGTTAGTTTTGCTGTTGCGTTTTTGTCCGGGAATAGGGCCATTGAAGAACTGTGATTAGTTACGAATGGTCTCACGCTCATTGCGTAGATTATTTAAATACATAATTTACAACACATAAAAGAAGGAGACGAGAATAATTTGAAACTCCAATATATTTTTTACCTTTTTTTTTATTGATCTTACATTAAAAGATTGCCGAAAGTAATTGTTGCAGAAGCATATATATTTTTCTGCTTTTTTTCAGCTTTATCGTATTCCGGAGGGTAATTTTTTCAGCTTTAGTTGGTTTTGTGGTAGTTTTTAATTATTTCGATTTCGATCTCGCTCTCTCCGGATGCGCAAATCCTCTGCTTATCAACCTTTTAAAAAACAGTCTGCATTTCTGGCGTTCTTGTTGATCCTTTTCTGTATTTGTATTTTCTCGGGAATTTTGTTGACTTTTGCCCCAATCGGCAGCTGCGTTGCACACCTTTGGTAACGGCAGGTAAACGACGAAAATCTTTATTTGGTTTTATTACTTATCCAGCATATGGAAAAATTTCCTTCACTATAGAAATATATATTTCACGTTCACATTTATTTTAACGGGTATGTGATTTTTGGTGAAATATACCAATCGTAGTCTGTTGTTCCTTCATAGGCGCTGCCAAACTGATTGGAAAACGTGAACTTTTAAATATATCCGCTTATGAGATGTGATTCGGACGTAATCGTACTCGATATAACGGAAATGTAAGCTGTTCCTTTTCATATCACTCTAGAGTTTGTTGTAAACATACAATACATCTTTCTTAAGATTTATGTATATGAGATCAGTATAACTCAATTGATTTCCGGGTAAGACAAAGGGAAAGTCGAATAAGCTTTATGTCGAAGCGTTTTTGGTAAATATTTATAATTATACGATTTCAGATTTAAATAAGCTTGGCAATGTTACAATTCTTGAAACTTCAACAGACTTCCACAATCGAAATTTAATTTTACATTCAAAAATCGACAGAATAGTACCAAATTATATTTTGTGTCTACTGCGAAGTTTATGCAATACAGCTGGAATAATGGTACTTGGATCGCGACACCGTCGCTCACTTGCAGTGCGTGTCTTCTTTGTTTTCATTTTGCTTGGATCTTTGGCTCTATTTTATGGTTATCGAATGCCTTCACATAAAAAAGAAGCGGAACGTTTACGTTCCGAAATATTAACTTTCGAAAATATGAGAGCTCGATTAAATGGTAAGTATTCACCGAGAATCTGTAACTTTTGATTTTCCATTTGCTATTGTAGATGTGTTAAATATGAAAGATAATGTGGGAAAAAGCTACGAACAAATAGTTAAAGAAAAGTTTGAAGAAATGCGGAAACTAAAACAAAAAAGTGAACAATTGGAAGCAGAAATTGATAGATTAAGGGTAGGCAAAAGATGGAATATTTCTTCTTTTATCGATAAATGGCGGAACATATTTTTATTTTTTTTAGCTGCGATGCTTCAAAACGCAATTTAAGGAAATGTTTGGCGATTAAATCGTCCGCCATGTTGGCTCATTGTGGTAATATATGTATATATATATTAAGTTAAGAATTAGCTCCTAGGAGAACAACCGCTGCTGAAGAAAAAGCCCCCTTGTATGTTTCCATACATCAGATCTAGAAATAAATGCACAGTACAAGAGGACTTTTTTTTTCTTGTGTGTTTTTTTTAGTTTGTGTTATATCGAGTGGATGAACTTCATTAGATGCCGTATGTGTCCTCTCTTAGAATAACATGATTTGGCTGTTGTTTAACGAGATATTTACCTTTGCTGGCCTGAAGAATCCAGGGGGGATGGAAGAGACAAATTTTATTTGTTTTTCCATCCAACATCAAAGGGTAAAACCACACTAACATTTACATCTCTTAGGAATACAAATTTGAAATCGTTTAGAGTTTATAGAATTATTCCCCGATTTAAACGGTAGGTAGGTTCCTTAATAAAACATATTTAGTCGGCCAAGGCCGACCATTAGATGCCGTATACTTCGTCTGATAAAGCAAAAATTGCACATTGTTTTCATGCAAAGGTATATATTTTATGAAAGCCCGCATCTTGGAGAGTGTCATAAACATCGTATGACATGCTAAAATTTGAAAACTTAGTTGACTTCTCAAAAATTTTATTTTTTTTTTGTTTTTTTCATAAAAAACTTGAAATTAGACTTTTCTCCTGTACAAGGGCTTGCTTTTCATGATACCACTTATGTATGTTATGGTCTAAAAAATTGGCTTATGTGATCCAAATTTCCTACTATTAAAATTTTGTCTAAATTGCGACTACGGTCCGCTTTTCATCACAACTTATTAAAAATTAAAGTTTTTCCTGAAGGGCTCACTATCCGTGAAAGATCTTACGTGGAGTCTGGTCCAACAAATAGACGCATGTAGTACGAATTTGGCCTATTTAATTTTGATGTCAAATTATTTATATTATTATTTTCATGAACAAATTTCTATCGTAAAAGATTAATAATTAAGCTTCTCGATATGTAAGGGTTTAATGAGACTACTTGTACGCGACGGTATTCGAAAAATAGGCCTATGTGGTCCAAAATTGGGAAGGTCGATTTCTTTGTCAATTTATTATAAGGAACCAATTTTCACTATGAAAGATTAAAAATTAAATCATCTTACCAAGGAAGGATTCAATTTTCGTAGGAACGTTGGTGTAGGAGGGGGTTTAGAAAATGGGCCCGGCCTTTTCAAAACTGTCACACCGATTTAGAATGTTAAGATACTAATATTCACCGATTTTTGCCGAGAAATTTTGAACGTAGCCTTTTTTCCATATAACAACGAACGACGAAATGGGGAGTTATGTGGGGAGTGGTCGAAAAATGAACCGATCCAAATCGTTTTCAATAGCATTCGTCCTTGGGTCAAAACACGTCAATGTACCAGATTTCACCAAAATATCTCAACACAAATGAACACAAATTTACATAACTAGACATCAGACGGAGAGACAGGCTCAGAATCATTTCTTGAATCGATCAATATAATAAAAGATGGGTCTATTCTAAGTCCTTCTGCGTGTTACGTACGTCTCCACAAACTTAATAGACGCTGTACCACAAGTGGTGTAGGATATAAAAGTAATTGAAGATTTCAATTATTTAATTTGCCAAACAAAGATATGTGAGAAAATCTGGTTCGCAGGAATAAAATAAGTTATAAGGAAAATAATTCTTAAATAAGCTGTTAATGAAATGAACTAAAAGGTGGAAATTAAATCTTATCTCACCCACTTTTTTAGGTGACTATAAATAACTCGAATTATCTAGTTTCAAGGGTTCTTCCGAGTGACCTTTGCACAGGCTATTTCTTCTATTTGTAAGCCTTGCAGTAGCTTCCCGCTTGCTTTTCCCAAGTTTTTCTTGTGGCTGCCGCCATTTATAACAAAATTTTCTTTTTTCACAATGCGCAACCAATGCAATTAAAGGCGTGTGCAAAATTTTGGCGTGATGAGTTGCTCGACAGTCCGCCCGAAATAACGACCAATAACTCTCTATTCATTTCTATATTTTGGCGGCTGCCAATTTGAATACATTTCGACAACATTTTTTTCTTTCACGTTCTTTTGTCATCGTAACTAAATTTGAGCGAACATTGGGAACTGCTCAAAATACCGATTACAAGTTTTCTTTGGCAAAAAAGTAAGTTAGATAAAAGTTTATAAAAAGCACTTCTTCGCAACTAAAAATATTTGCAGACTTTGGTTTTCTCGCCAACGAAGTATATACTATGGTATTATTACATAATAATATTAAATTACAACAAAAAATGAAATTCTCCGAGCAAAAGTTAATATAACCTGCACATCGTTGGAAAGGCCATTAATAGTGGGTTCATGCCGTACTAGTTTCATTTTTTCACAGGGCATAGTTTGCGCACAGTGACCTTTCAAGCTTTGTTTATATGTTACCCTATATTACGTTAAGTACAATGATTTTGAACAAATCTCATACACAAATTCTCCGAGCAAAAGTTAATACAACCTGCACATCCTTGCAAGGACTATTAATAGAGGATTCATACCGTACTAGTTTCATTTTTTCACAGGGCATGGTTTGCGCACAGAAACTAAGCGAACTTTCGCTTTATCAACGCTCATTTATGACGTGGTATAAAAATTTTATCCTTTCAAATATTAATTAATTTGCATAAAAGCATATTTTGCTTATAACATTTTGTAAACAAAATTTCGAAAAGTTCTATTTTAACTATAGTTTGTTTTAAATCTCTCCGAGACTTTGTTTAACATAATTCCGTTAATGGCTTAACGGAGGTCTGTAAAAAAAATCTGGTTTGTGCCTTCGCTAATTATATTTAAATATAACTTTACAACTTCAGTAATTTCTTTAAATCTTTTAGTTAATACTTGGTTTGTGTACGCTGCTAACACATGTAGGACCCTCGATGGGACACTGGATGGTGTTCTTATTGCGTCGCGAACCTGTTTGTTCTTTTATCGGCGCTATCATCGCACATCACCACCATGCTGTGTTGTATCGAATTACTGTCATATTTGTTAATATTGCAAGCAAACATACATCCATAATGTATATAATCGGCTAATAAATGAGTTGTGCTATGTCTATATATATATATATATATATATATATATATATATATATATTTTTTTTTTTTTTAATTACTCCATTTATTTTTTTTAGTATTAATTTAGGAAATTTTTATGTTCAATTATATTTTTTGTAAATTTGTCTGTCGTTCGTTACGTTTGTATGTACACACATACTATTATATATGTTAACATTTTTAAAGTGGTACAATAATCCTTCCGTAACTTAGGAAATATTTTAATTAATATTTATGATTGGAAGGTAAAAGCAGCAGGGACAAACTATGCTCTTTTTTTTGGCTTTTCTTCTTATTTTTACACAAAAAAAAAAATTAATCAACAAAAAAAAAAGGAATTCATCTCCAATGGATTAATGCTTGTTATGAGTGCTCATTAAGTGCTTCTTATAAAATGACTTCGCTCTCCTCAATTTTCCGATTTTGTCCTGATCGGTCTCTCAATATGTCTATGTTTGTGAGAATCTTAGTAAGCATGGAAAAACTTAGTGGGTATGTTATATACACGGTTTTTGCACTTTCTTCTTCTTATAATTCCTATCTTGTATTTACACTCTTACAAATGAGGAATTATAAAAAGAAAGATATATGAGTGGAATTCCGCTGTTTAATGATTTATAGCCTTTTTTGAAGAACAATAGCAAGAAGAGACCTACAGAAACCCGCTACACTTCGATGCGCGGACGTTACAACTATTAATAATAAAATTTGTTACTTACTCCAAAATAGTGGCCAATATATATATATACAATAGAATGTCATCATTTGCCAATGCCGGGAACATTGACTGCCTTAGTATTATTATTACCGAAGTATTGCTTGTTGATATAAAAAAAGGCCATTTTCAACGTTTCAAGGTATTGAGCGTAGCAAGTATGCGATTTTTATTAGAAGCGGCGTTTCTGTGTCGTCTTTTAATGCGTTTTCGGTATTCTGTGGTTTAATCATAGATTTTAAGATTACAAAAGACACAACATATCTATGGTCCACTTTTAAGAATATTATTACATTGGCGGCTTTTGAAGAGAAAAATGTTTAAAAATTGAAAAAAATGTATAAAAAATGGAAAAAAATAATTGCTATAGTTGTCCCACCACGCCTTATTTTGAAAAGTCGCATGTAATATTCAGAATTTTGCGATAAAAATCACTTATTTTGGATCGGATGGGGTAATTTTTTGGACCACTTCCCATATAACCGCTCCTATGGAAAGTGACTCTGCTAAGAGTGATAAAAATATTTCTTGATAAAAATTGATTTTAAAATTAATCTTACTGGAAATGGACCCAGTGGTGGGTGTGAAAAATGCAGTCACAACCGAATATAATTTTCTTACCTGTTTGTGGTTGCGAAAGTAAACCTAAATAAAATATACTCCTGATTAAGATTTGGATTACATTTTGTTTCAGTGTGTTGCTTGGACACTGCCATTTTTTGTGGAATAAAATATGTATATAGACGTACAAACATTGTTAAGATTTATTACGAAAACGATGAACCCAAGATTACGTTTTGTTCACGTGGGCTGAAGCTCCTGTTTGGTTAAACGACTTCGTAAATAATGGTTATTTCTTCACTGGTGTGACCTGACGTGTCTAAAGGAATTTTGTGTGTGCAAAGACGAATATACACACTTTGTAGAGCCTCTGAAGCTTCCTTCTGAGCGTTGCAAACCCTCGTCCTTCGGCGATGGGAAACAAACTTATCCACATTGCATTGATTTGTTTTTGTTAAGTTTCTCCACTTTGCACCAAGTGGAAGAGATCGCAAATGTAAATTTTGTTTTGATACGAAAAAATTCTGGTTCATGTTTTCATCTGTCTCTGTCATCCGTCTCGTATAGGAACTGGTTTAATCATTCTTGATGGTCGCCAAACGTTTGATATGCGGAAGCATAATACCATTTATATGCATATGACTTCCCTTTAAGTCGTAACCATCTCCGCCTAATTTCTGCATCGGAAACTATTTGAAAGTACAATTTCCCATTTGCCCCGCCTCTAAAGTTGATTCTAAAAAAGTGAACAGTATGAACGCTTTTATCCCCGTTTCATTTACTAGTTGCAATCTTTAACCCTTAGCCTTTAAGATTCGCTTTAAAACGAATATACGATAACTACTCGTTTATTAATATTTTTATTAATGGAAAATTTTTTATTAATTTTTTTCATTTTGTTTTAATTTGTTTTTGTTTTTGTTTTTTGTTTTTTTTTTTAAGAAAAATTACACTTTTAAATTCTAGTTAAAATTTTTTATATAGGCTGCGTTTTTTTTCTTTTAATTTTTATTATTATGCTAACAGATAGTTTATACTTAATCCACAAAATTTTTAATAACGTTTTGATTTTCTGTTTTCAATACTATGAGATTATGTTTTGAGATATATTGGACAATTTTGCTTAAAAACACATAAGAAATAAATTTATATTAAAATGTCATTTTTACCAGTTACATAGAAAGCTTTGAAAGGGAACTAATAAAGAATCTGAACGCTTTAAACCGTCATACCGTAATACCCACCACCTCAAATCAACATTCGAAAATTGCAGTGCCGTGTTGAGAGTGCAATCATTAATTAATTTGCAGAATTTTACACCCTACACCACTTATGATACAAGGGTATACTAAGTTTTTGCGCATGTACGTAACACCAAGAAGGAGTTGAGATGAACCTATCTTTTACTGTACCGATCTTTTCTTGGGTTGAATCTACAGGACGCGATTTCTGGGATATTTTGATGAGATTGAAAATGCTTGCAGTCGGACTACTCTTTCAAACTCTTCCCATATAACGCCTAATTTTGAAGAGCAGTTTAATGAATAACCGTAGGATTGTGTAGGGCACTTAATAGAGGGCCCTCGCTTACCATGTTGCTTGTACTTGTGTTCTTAGTAAATATTAAGTGTTTTCGTTGAAACACCCTTCTCCCTTGTCTTTCGAGTTTTTGGAGTTTATATTGGAGTTTATATCGCTAGCTTTAACTGCTAGCGATGTCTTAAATATAGTCCAACTCTATCATTTAAGTGTCGAACTTTGTTTGTGATTTTTACAAAATTTTAATTAACACGGAACCTTATGATTCTTGCCATCGTTGCCGTAAGCGAATTTAACGTGTTGTGAGAAAATTTGCTTTGTGGCTTAAACATCTGCTCAGAATCCTTGCGCTAATAGGATATATAAGGAGTGAAAAGAATATCGTAGTAGTAGGCAAAAGCGTCGATGACGACCCGCGCTTAATGTTTAAGTGCCATTGTTAGGAAATAGATATTTTTTCGAGCAATTTTGGAGCGAAGCATGACGACGGAACCTTGCGTGTAGACCTTTAATGCACCCGGTTAGTAGGAACGAAGTTTAGCGGGAGGCGTTCTTGATAAGTCCAGTATGTACCTTCCATCATTTGTGTGCATTTCACATGAAATTGTTTAGTCTGTTTGCCAATTTACTTAAGCCTGGCAGATATTACAGTCTATGGCAAAATTGTAATACGTACGTACATCTTCGTTGCCGATGAGAAGTAATTTTGGGTTTACCCCATCATTAATAAGCAAAATTGCAAGCCATCAGCCCTAAGCATTACAAGAAGAGCAATATGGCTCAAGAATTTTGGTGATGTGTATTTTGTACAGATGGGGTTTTCGGTCGCTAACCAAAGAAGCCAACGCAACGACTGAATCTTAATTCTTTTTTGAAAAAGTATAGTTGCTGAGGACAAAATTGTTTGAGCGATGCCCTTAATGTTAGGTTAATATTGGTTGTATCTTATTTTACTAAATAAGCTTTTTTTCCACTATCTTTCGGTAAAAACCTGTAAGGAATGTCGGCCCACTTTCAAATTCATTTGTAGTTTAACAACGATTTTCTGAAATCCTCCTTCTTCCAATGTCTGTTTATACCCTACACAACTCTTGTAACACCCAGAGGGACTTAAGATACCTACCTTTTATTATACCGATCAGAATCGTTTTCTAAATCAATCTAAGCTTGTCTATCTGTCTGGCCGTCTGATGTCATTGCATGCGTTCTTATCGTCAACCTACATTTCGGATTTTTCGAGATATTTTCATGAAATTTGGTACGCTGACCTTTTCTTGGGCCAAGGACGGATGCTTCGGGTCATTATTTCAACCAGTCTCCATCTAACGTCTTGTTTCGGGAAATCTTTATAAGAAATATATTGTAACTTTAAAAATGCCGGCATTCTAAATTGGCATGAAAACTTTGGATCGGATGTGGCAAGTTTTTGTGCCGCATCCTATATAGCTGTTCCTTCGGAAACTGAATTTTTATACGGTAAAAAGGCTTTGTTTGTAATACATTTTCATGAAAATTCATTAATAATAATAATTTGAGATAAAAATTACTGAATTTGGACCGCGTAGGTCTGCGGGGATGAATCCATATAAGTCTTCTTAGGAAACATAAAGTTGTATATGCCAAAACGATCAAATTTTTAATATTTTATGATGACAATTTGTCCCTAATATCAACCGTGGAAATTTTGGACATACCTCTTTGTTTAGACTGCAGCATATATAGGAGCCGGTCTATTGCGGTAAAGGGTAATTTGTGGTTTGTTATGTTGGAAGCAACTGAAAAATAATAAAATCTTTGACAAATAAATTAAGTTTGCTAAATTTGGACCAGGTTGACGTTCAAGTATTCTCCAATATGAGAGCTTGCATGGAAATTGTGCAGTTACATAAAAACAGTGCATAATTTTCGGTTTATTATTAAATGAACGAAGTCGTACAGAGTATCTAACCGTCGACCTTACCTGACAATGGCATTCTTACATGTTATACCCTACGCCACTTGTGGTAGAGGGTATATTAAGTTAGTGTGGTGGTATGCAACACTCAGAAGGGGCTGAGATATGCCTATCTTTTATTATACCAATCGATTCAGCATCATAATCTGAATTGATCTAAGCGTGTCTGTATGTCTGATGTTTGTCCATGTAACTTTAAGTTTAAGGTACAGGTCGCAGTTTTTGAGCTATTTGGATGAAATTTGGTGCTTTGATTTGTTTTGACCCAAGGACGAAACGTAAGGTTAAGATCGGTCCACTTTTTCGACCACTCCCCATATAACGCCCTATTCTGAAAAGTCTTTGTATGGAAAAAAATTGTAATTTTCAAAATTTCTCAGCAAAGTAGTAGTACTTCGGCATTCTAAATTGGTATGAAAACTTTTGATCGGCTGGGGTAATTTTTGAACCCCTTCTGATATAACGAAAACTGAAGTTTATACGACAAAAAGGTATAATTTTCAATGCTTCACGATGAAAATTATATCATAATAGAAAACTTAAAATAAAAAAATTAACTGTATCAAATTTGGACCATATCGGCCTATTTTTTGGATCTTACCTTAAATAATGATTTCCAAGAAAATTGATTCTTTGTAGAGCAGAAAAGTAAGTTTTAATATGTGGTGATGGAAATTGACCCACAAACGCAGGTGAAAAATATGCCTTTATATAGAAACAAGATAAAATTTTCTGTGTTCTGTAATAAAAATAAGAATTGTGTTAGACAATGTGGTGTAGGGTACTTAATGGTCGGTGTTGCCCGACTATAATGCGCTTACTTATTTTTACATAAATTTTGGATACTCGGCCAGAGTTCTAACATATAAATGCCGTATTAAGCAGGGCTAAAGCGGACCCCAATCTTATAATGATCAAGAATATATTTAGTTTATGAGTATATTTATAATTGTGACAAAGCTCCTTATGTGGTGGATATGGAAATGATTATCGCCTTTCAATAAAGCATTTGATGTGCAATTTTTGTATAGAATAGAAAGAAAAAAAAAAAACATTGAATAATCAAAATCTATTATACTGTAAACATCCACAAGTCCTGATTCGATCGATTTAACATTTAATTGTGATCGGGTGCTTTTTTTTTTAGAAATTTTTATTCATATGTTGAATGCCAATTATTGGAAAATATTTTGAATTTTTGCTAATTTTCAGTTTTAAGCAGTTGCAATTTTTTTTACTTTTTATCTTAAGTACATAACTTTTTTGAGAAATTATATTTGCCAAGTTTTATGTTTTTAAAGAATACAGGAAAGGTGTGGTTAGTATTCTTGTTAAATATATATAAATATATTTTAATTACATTTTGGTTTTTATTTAATTTTAACGTACATCACAGCAAATATTTTATATATATATACATATACATATAAATATATATATATATATATATATCGTTTCATATACCATTTTCTTCCGCATATGTGCTTTTAAAAGAATAGAGAATAAAAATAACAGAGAGATATACTATCCGTCTTAAGTTGGGTGGCAAACATGTAGCTGAAATTTTGCTATCACAACTGAACAACGGAAGCTAACTTTTTCATACGTAATTACCTCTCCCGACTTTTTTAGTACTCACCATTGGCTAATATCGAAACGACATTTATGTAAACACTAAAAACTGACGGTACTTGAAGATGAAATCATTGAAATATTGTTTTGTGTACAGTTTTTCAATTGTTGTGGAGGCGTAGTTGGTTCAATTTAGTCCATGTTCGACTTGAACAGTAATCGGGAGAAAAGTTATATTCACTCTGTATTGAATGTTTCTCATCAATAGCTTGTGCAGAAAATTTAATTCTAAAATAGAATAGAGATCTGTTCCAGAGCATATTTTTCTGCGACTTAGCATATAACTTGCATGTAAATGTGCAAACTAAAGTACACATATTGTGTGGATTTAACCGCTTTCCAAAAAAAGGTCGAAGATTT
This sequence comes from Glossina morsitans morsitans, assembly GCA_001077435.1. Taxonomy (NCBI): domain Eukaryota; kingdom Metazoa; phylum Arthropoda; class Insecta; order Diptera; family Glossinidae; genus Glossina; species Glossina morsitans. Next base: position 66,031 of record CCAG010001933.1, read on the forward strand.
TTTTAAGGAAAAATCTAAAGCCCGAAGAGGATTATTACTTTTTCTTTTTTTTCTGTATTGATAGATGGATTCGCTCTAATCATGCTCCAATTAGGTAACATTTGGAGATAGACAAACATTGTTTACCCGATTCCGGTGTTCACAGTTGACTAAGTGCATGCAATAGTGAGCAGTTTCAACACAGCCCATGGTTGGATGTAGTAATTAACCTTGGGCTTGAATACCTACCATATCAAGCGAGTACAATGTCAGTCGGTTAATCAGAACCTCATTTGCGTTCAACTTTTTAATGCCATTTATACTAAAGTTTACATCGTGAAAAGTTTAAGAGTAAAAGCAACAGTTGGTTGCCGTATTTGTGAATCAGATTAATTTTATTACTTGATTACGATTATCTTCAGCCAAGAAAATACGGGCATAGTTTATATCAATGCTTAAGACTTTGATACTTGCATTATTGAACGAACAGTCGGACTGAAAAGCTTATTGTAGCTAAGATTTTTTGCAAGAAGGACGAGTATTTTTTATTTTTTGAAACGTGATGCCAAAATTATTATAAATTAACTTTTCGGCGGTGGGTATAAAAAATCTTATCTTAAAATACAAACTTTTGCAAATGGAGTACTGATGAATATTTATGGAAAAAAATAAATGTGAAGGTAATCAGAAGGAACTTAGATCTAATTAATACTATATCATAAATGTGTACAAAACTTAGTAATATTGATTACATGTGGGAGATAAAGTATTGAAGGCTAAACAAGGGGCAAACTCCATGGTGCAAATGCCAGCCAGCACTAGCTAGGGACGCGCTTCTTCATTTACGCATGAAGTTACATAAGAAATGGAAAAAAAATATACAAAAAGCATTATATCACCACTAAATACCCTGAAACACCTTACAGTCATTCATATAAGCACTTTTGAACTTAACGAAAAAATGGTCCGATTTCAACTATTTTCAAGACGGTTTGCCTCTGCGCCAAAACACGTCGATGCGCAAATTTTGTCAAAATATCTCAAGATTGCGGATTCTTAAGTTGAATAAATGGAAACAAGATGGAAAGACGGACAGACGTAAATGGTTGAAGAAATCTTTTCTGAATTGATTGATAAAAGGTTTTTCTGTGTGTTGCGTACATTCACACAAACTGGTGGTAGAGTATAATGATTCTAAAAATAAAAACCATTTGAAAATATTAAAAAATTTGAGAAGCATTCACCAAAAATATTTGCCTAAAGGAAAGTCTTAAGTCTTGAGTTGATTTCTCTAGCGAAAGCTCGAACCGCCCTATGGTTCTCGATTTCGGGTAAACTCTGTAGCTGATTACTATCAGCTCACTGTAATGACTAGAGAGCTTTCAGCTGCCGATAGAGTATGCATTTGCTTATTATCGAATAAAACATCTTTCGATCGAGAAATTGCTGCCAAGGAACATATTTAAAATATAATCGAATATACTCGATATCGGGAGTAATAAACCGGTTGCTGTGTCCATTGCTTAGATCGAAAATCGTTCTTAACGTGGCAGAGACAAAAGTAACGGAAAACATTTTTAGATAAATTCGTTTAGAAATATCGTTTTCGCTCTTCAACGTTGTGCACTTATTACGAATATATATTTTCTTTGCTTGCTTTGTTTTTGATTAATAGCTTCAATTATTTGGCGCAAAAGTTCTATTCTGTTGTAGTCTTTACGTAACGTAACTCCGCATTAGTTTTTCAACTGGCGGATTTAGGTGAGTATTTCAGCTAAAACCAAAGAATATAGGCACATATGAATATTCGTGATGTCAAAATCGTTTACCGAAATGTAAAGACTCATCATCGACATACCTATGCGTTTACGTGAAAATAATGTGTAACTTTTGTTTGCTAATAACAAAACGAGGGAATAACTATACTAGGCGAAGTGGTGCAGGGTATCTAGAAGTCAACCTTGCCCGACCGTAATGTTCTCTGTTGTTTTTAAATTCTAATCTTGACTTTGTCAGCGACTTGATCTGCTACGAGGAGCCCACGAATTTTGAGATCGCTTTTGTTTTTATCTTGCTTTGCTTCAACTTGAACAAAGCATTTTGTTACCCACTATTCAGCATTTATGTTAGAGTGTTCAGTTCATACGATGCAATAAATAATTTCAATGAAGTTCTTAGAGTTGATGTTCATTTCTTGATTATGCAGTCATGCAATGTGCATGTTTATTATCAAGCAGTGATGAATTGTTTGCGAAATTGATTTTTATTCTTAATTTCAATTAAAATTTTCATATGTTGTACTTACGGACTGAATCTTCACTGTACACTAAAAAAAAAAAAAGAAGAATTGTTTTTGTTTTATAAACATGTGATATAGATTTTTGAATTGATTGGCGTAATAAAAGGTGGGTCCTTCTTAGATGCTCTTTATCACACACACATCCGCATGTATTTAATATACCCTGTACCACAAGTGGTGTCGAGTGCGACGAGGAATCAGCGATCTTCAATAAAAGAGATTGTAGAGTCAGCGACCAAAATGCACGACATACCGCGCTTGCGAGCTTTCAGAATAAAAATAAACGTATCTTTGGACTTTACATCCCAAATGGTTTTTAAACAAGTAAGACCATTACAGACGGGCAAAGACGGCCATTAAATATCCTACACCACTTCGCCCAGTACAGTCGTTCGCTCGTTTTAGTAACAAGACACCACAAATCACACAGTATTTTCATGCGAAGACATATATTTCATGAAGATCCGCATATTGGAGAATGCCAATGATGAAAATTTCGCAAACTTAATTTATTTCCCAAAAATTTTACTATGTTTGAGTTGGTAATTAGATATTTCCTTCATATAAGAGCTTGATTTTCATGATGACCTGTAAATATGTTAAGATCTAAAATATTGAGCAAATTCTCTTCTGTTAATTTTTTAGTTTAATTTGCTACAAGTGACCAATTTTCATTATGAATTATTAAAAAATTAATCTTTTGTGGAAGGCTTACTATTTGTGAGAAATTTTCCAAGAAATAGACCTATGTGGTTTTAATTTGGTCCACTTCATTTTTATGTCGAATTACTATCAAGAACAAATTTTTATTGTAAAACATTAACAATTAGGCTTTTTAGCGTATAATTTCTTAAATGCGGTGATTACCGATAAGTGCACCTACATGGTTCAATTCGGTTTGATTTCTTTGTCAATTTCTGTCAATGTCTATTACGAACCATGACATACTGAAAATTAGACCTTTTTACCATAAACAGATTTCGTTTTCGTAGGAACGTTTATATGAGAGGGGGTTCAAAAAATCTCTCCAACCGATGCAGTGTTCACAACGGCTTAGAATGTCCTAATACTGTTACAGTGCGAAGTTTGTCGAGTAATTGTGAAAATTGCAGTTTTTTCCATATAATGAACTTTCAAAATATGGCGCTACTTGAAGAACGCTCGAAAAAGTGAACAGATCCAAACCTTTTACAACAGCATTCGTGCGTGTGTCAAAGCACGACAGTGTGCCAAATTTCATCGAAATATATTTAAAATCACGACCTGTGGGTTAAATGCAAAGTTACATGAGACGGGCAGACGGATAGATGGACTTAGGTTGGTCTATCTTAAGCCTCTCTGCTCTGTTACTTACAACCGCACAAATTCTATATACCTTGTGCCACAAGCATTGTGGAGTATAAAAAAATGTGCATATAGAGAATGTTTTTTTATACATGTTTAGATTAGTAATTGGATTAACAGTCACTAAGCAATGTACAGAAATACGCATCGGACATCCTTTGATCAGCGAGTACAACAGGGGCAACTATTGAAATTGAACGGTTGCGACTTTACAACTTTCACTTGAAAACGTAAATTTGGCTTCAAGTTCTTGATTATCGCTCTCATCAGGTTTATATAAATCGGTTAAATCGAATCAAAAGTTTTCACGCAACACCGCAAAGCAAAATGTGGACTTTTATTTGTATAATTATGCAAAAAGTGCCACACGCTTGAGTGAAAGTTCAATTTAATGCACTATAGACGATACGCGTAATATACAAAAACCAATATTTGAATGGATCCAGAGCTAAGCGAATTTTGTGCAAAAATTTTCTTAAACTTTCCTAACAGGTCTTAGACGAGGGGTAAGCAAATTGGACCTTGCTTTCCATTTGCAGTAGTTTGTATTTAGGAACGATTTAGTTTTCATAGCAGAATTTCTTTATTAATTTCTAAATAGATCTGCTATTCTATAGATGTTGGAAATATACAATATATGCGGAACGTAATAGTACTAGTGTGTTATGTATGTATGTATGTGTCTGTGTTTGTGTGTATTAACATATATTTTATATTGCGTATTCTACCATGTTACATGTATTGTTGTATATATATATTAGTGCACGTACAAAAGGTAATTATTGGTTTTCTTTTCTTTTCTTTTCATTTTTTTTTTTTTCATAAAACATTAACTAGACGTTTTTGTTATTTTTTGGATTATTTTATTCATTATTTTTTTGTATATATAATTTTTTTTTTTTTTTTTTGTTTAATTATGAATTTTTAAAAATCTAGAAAAAGCACAACACGTTTACGAATGGTCTTTTGGAAAAACCATTTCTTAATATATTTTTTTTTTTTTAATATATTAATTTATAATAATTTTCTTTAAAGACAAATATAGGTAATTAGTTGATTTAATTATTTGTTGCTGTATTTCTTTTTGATACGTACTAAACGCATAAAATTTGTGTTAAAAATGTCTGAGTGGATAATAATTGTTTTGTTTTGCGATTCTTATAAAGCTTAACACTAAGTAAAAAAAAAAAAAAGCAATGGACAACAAAAGTAAGACAAAAATGATTTTTTATTCAAATAAAGTTTGGAGAATTAATAAAACAAAAATTTGAAGAAATTCTAGTATTTTCACTTCTTTTTTGTTTTTCTAAATCTAAATAAGTTTAAATCGTTGCTTTGGATTTGTTTTGTTGTTGCTGTTGTTGTTGTTGTTTCTTGTTTAGTCTCTAGGTTTACAATTGAAGAGTTCTTGAATTATATATATAATTCTATATAATTTTATAAATTTGTTATACATACAGATATAATTTCTATTATTGAGGTGTAAAAAGCAAGAAAAAAATTTTTGTTTTTGTTGCTGCTGTTTAATAATTAAAGTTTTTTTAGTAAAATAATTTATTAAATAATTAGGCTTAAATTTATATTTTAATGGTGTTGTTTTTTGTTATATTTGTATATAATGTACATACGCTAGTTTGCAAATGGAGGGCAGGAATCAATTTCATGTTATTTGTTGTTCTTGTTCTTTTGTTTTTGGTATTACTTGCTTTTTTTTTTTTTTTTTTTTTTTGAATATTTTTCTTTGATATTAAGAAGAAAAAAATAACAAAAACCTTATGTTTAGGCTTATTTGTTTTTGCTTTGGTTAAAAAGAAGGGAAGGAGATCCAAAGGAAAACAAAAACTACATGATGGCTCACAATCTACTCTAAGTCACATTGATTACATAGAAAGAAAGAGATCTTCCAAAATTTTAATTTTTGTTTTACTCATTTTCATTTTTTTTTTTTAAATTTAACTTTTTAACGAATAAAATGATCTTGAATTGAATTCAATTTTCAAATATGTATAAAAAAAAAAAATAAAGTAAAAGTTCTACGTATTCTCCCCCTGGATATCTATCACATTTATAATCGCAAAAATTTTTTTGTTAATTGGCTAATCAGAGTCGAAACACTATCTCGAATTTTAAAGCAATACACAAGCGCACGAGCGAACAGCGTCTATCCCTTTATCGATGTCGCACCCGAGAGGATATATCTGGTAGGGTGACTATAATTCAATAAAGAATGTATATACGCCAAAGCATTTTTGATGAGCACACTTGAGTTTAATAATTGGACAGAGAAATCTTTATAGCTCAGTGACCCACACAAGAGTATAACACAAGCTCTATTTATTTTCGAAGGCAATAACTTTCAAATAGGATTACTTCAATGACTTTGTCTGGATTTAGGTAAATTGTTTTTTAAAGTTGAAGCACAATGGATTCTACTTATCTTAATCGAATCTTCTTTTCTAAGAATAAGAAGAATTCACGTTGCAAAAGTCCCAAGCAATTTCCAGATCTGTCTTTGCCTCGACTGACGACAGAGCCAATCGTAAATATGAAGAACAAGCATTCAGAATATAAAGAGATGTTTCAAGAGCTGAGATAGTAGACGTGCATAACCGCTAAAGTACAGTTTCTTATCTACTAATACTAGCAGAATGGTCTTACTTAAATAAGAAAATGGAAGCGCCTTTTCGAAAATTGTTCCACGAGAACAAATGCAAAATCTCTAGATGGCTAGACAGTGAAAATATTAAATACGGCATCACTTTAAGCAGTGCTGGGAACTTCACAAAACACCACCAGAAATACCCATGTATAATGTACGCACCTTTGCTTTAAAAGTACCTCTTCTTTTTTATGAGTCACCAGCCAGCTTAAGTACAATTCTGAAGTTTTTGTACATTTAATAGCTACCTCTCATTTTCTTCTCCACCCAAAGAGGAATTAATTGAATTTTAGACTTATGTCCCTAAAGAACGAAAAGAGATATGTGTCCTGGGGGTTCACAACATTCTCAGTTAGACATACTCGAACATCTCTTTCGTTGATACCTTTTCTGATCAACGCTAAGCATTAATGTATCAATTCGAAAAAGTGAAGCAAGCAATTTTCCAGGCTTTAGAGACTTCTAGAGAGATAGCAAAGAGCAATCAGAGATGAAATAATGAAATCCTTTTAACTTTTCGGTGCATCGTTCGCGTTATATAAATCAAAGCTTCGCCTTGGAATTAAGCAAGCGTCCACCTTTAAATAAAACTAGAAAACTCCCTAAAGTCTTCTTGATCTTTGAATCTTCCGGCACCTATTATTCAAACTTTGGCCTTTGTGAGATAAAAAATTACAAAGGACATTGATCCCTGAAATATGAGTAAGTTATTTAAGCAAGTTACTTATAAACTTCCCTAGCTTCGCTCTCGTCTCTTTGGAATGAACGCGTTTAGTAGTGAAGAGAAACATAAGTGCCACCAGCGTACTGGGCAGGTGATAAAATACAAGGAAAGTGACATCATTTCCTTCAATCTAAGATGACGATGGGGAATAGAGCAATTGTTAGAGTGTTAACTCACCAATTTCTGTTGCTTCTTAGATATGTCGTGATGTTTGTGAAACCGAACGCCTTTACACTTATATCTCCGCTTCTGCTATGAAATGAGAGCAAATGATCAAAGCAGAATAGAAAGAAGAATTTAAACACTTGACTGAACAATTGCGTACCATAACAACATAGGAGATAGATAGATGTATGTGTTATGAAGTGTGCTCTAACTTAGGGAATCTGACCACAGCAAGCCGTTGATCGGAGAAAGGTCAAATTTTAATGCAATTAAAAAGGGTAGATTGAAAGAATTATTGAAAATTCAAAAAATATAAAATACCAATTTTCTGAATATCAATATATTCTTAGTTTTTTTTTTTGATAATTTTTTTGTTTTTTTTTAAATATAAAAATGTTTTGTTTGCCTAAATTTTTTGAAATAGTTGCAAAACTTGTAAGAGTTAATTTTTTTATTATCATAATAACTTTTTTTTTAGATCATCAAGTCCTTTAAGTTGCTACCATAAAAGCTAAATACTGAGTTTTGTTTAGATTCGTTTTTTTTGGTTTTGTTTTATTCAATATTATTATGTTTTAAACATACACATACAAACATACTGGGGGAAAAAAGATTGCTTCTTTAGTTACAAATAGTTGATCTTAATAATTGTTGTTGTTGTTTTTTTGTTTTTCGTACAACATTTAATTAAATTCAGAATGAAACTCTATTAATCACCCATAATTATCGTAAAAGGTAAATATTGTTATGTAATTGATAAAAAAAAGGTTTGTTCGTGTAAACGATACAAATCTCTTTCGTAGAAAGTGTGAAGACTTGCCTGCTGTATATATAACTGAATATATATATTTGTATATGTGTGGGTGTTCGTGTGTATATGTATATAATTCTTTTTTTTGTTTTTTAATTTTTTGATTTGCAAACAACACACAAGTATTCATATGTATCTTAAGAAAAGCTAAAGAAAAAAATTGCATTTCTTTGTTACTAAACATTAAGAGGACATTTTTAAGAGTTTAAATAACAGTTTCACGTAGCGTAGTAATATCTTAATTGATCCTTGCAAATTGTCCATTAAAATTACCTTAAAACACATATGGGGTTTAACGCTGAATCCTACACAAGCAATACAAGTCAGAAGACTTGTTTACAGTAATATATATATGTATATATATTTTTTTTTTTTTGCTTCTTTCATTTTTTTGTTAACAATGCGTTTGTGCATAGAGCAGTTCGATTAGCACGGAATTAATAACATTTTAAATTTCTTTCATTTTCTTTGAGTAATACATACATAAATACGTACATATACTTTACATACAATTACAATACTAGTGCTTTGTTTAGGTTTCTGAAATAACTTATTTCTTTCCCTGCAAATGGCTGTCAAGTAAATTTTCAGCGGAGTGTATTAAGACTTTTGTTTATTTACTTACTTATTTTTTCTGTTTATATTAAAAAGGAAAAAAAAACCAATAAGTCATAAATAGTTGCATTTGGTGGTACTGTAACTGGACTAAACATTATACGTATATATATATATATATACACGCATATATATACATGTACATATGTGATGATGGACTTTATTTAAACAGCTAACGATCGAACGAACAAATATATTATACCAGAAAAAGAATTAATTTTCATCTTTGTTTTTGTTTTTTTTTTTTGTTTGCTTTTGGAGTTAATTAGAAAGCTATCAGTAGTTCTGCTGCAATATCGAAAATTTTAACCATTGTATGTGCTTGCGTTTGCATCTAATTCATCTTAATTAAATTATTTCTAATATTCTAAATAGTAAAAAATATAAAACTATATACACTTTTAAGCGGGTTATAATGTTCTTGTAACAAGAGCATAAAAAAGAATAATAATAAAATGTACGATTTCGTTGCTTTCTTGTTTACTATTCAGCTCATTTGAATGAATAATTTCAATGAGCTTGGGTGGCGGTGGCAGCGGTATTTTGGTTTTGTTGAGCTGGTGATACTGCTGTTATTGAAGCGTTAGTATTACTATTATGACTGTTTCCGCTTGTTGGATTATTGGCGTTAACACCACCTGTCGAAGCATTAGCTTGCTGTACAGTAGTCTGTTGCTGCTGGTGTTCCGGATTATCAAAGTAATCAGAGGCATTGCCGCGACATATAGGACAAGTACGATTTGACTAAATAATAGAAACGTTAATTAGCTCCATTATCAGTTTTACTTTTTATTTATTTTTTTTCTTTTTGCTCAACTTGACAAAATTTTGCCAATTTTTAACATTTTTACAAGCAAGAAATTGTTTCTATTCGACTTGTATCGAATTTTTTTATATATAGTTCTATCTTACAATCAAATGCGATACTCCAGATTGATTATCAAGAAAATTCGATCCAATTAGAATACAATTTCTTGGCTGTAAAAATGTAGACAAATGATCCCTTAAATGAGAAAACCCTTACCTTTAACCATTTGTCTACACATTTGGCATGAAATTCGTGAGTACAAGGTAATACACGTAAAACTTGACGCAACTCGAAATCGCACATACAGACCACACAAGATGTTTGATCGCCTAAAATATAAAAGACATAAACATAGAAATTACGTTTTTATCAATTTTCTACCCAAAAGTGCTTTTAACAGATTCCTTTTAGGCTTAAAAAAAACAAGAATGAAAATTATATCCAATTGTGATCGAATCTTTTATATCCACCACAGTTATTCTGAAAAAGACTAAAAAGAAGGTAAAACACTAAATTTTCATTCTCTGTAATATTCACTTCATTTCATTTACTTTCAGAATAAAGGTGGAAATTATACGGGGTGTGTGTTATGAGTAAGAATCGAAAAACACGAAAAGCAAAGGTGTTCAGAGTTTTTGGTATATCTGCGTGTGAACGTTGTAGGCATGTCTTTTGACCGATTTCGGTCATTTTCAAATTCAACACGCGAATGTTTACCATAAACACTACACAGTTGCGTAGACAGACAGATGGACAGACGATCAGACGGACATATTTCGATGCATTCCGAATTTGAAACTTACCAAAAAGCTATATACTTTATGGCCTTTTGAAGCTTACTTTTACGCGTAAAAAGGTATTGCGAACAAAATTAAATTTTGATACACTATAATATTGGATAGGTGTGGTCAATTTTTTTTTCATCCTTCGGTAATGGATATAATAAAAGCGAAACGCAGTTGAGAAATAATCCAGCGGAACACAAGTTACACCATGTATCGAAAGCATGTTTGTAAGGTTCCGTGGTTACGAGGGACGCCTGGCAAATAGATTCATTCCTGTGGTTCAAATGTGGTTCAGTTAATTTCTATGCGAAGTTACTGTTATGGACAAGCTTTCCTCATAAAATATTAAAAATTTGATCGTTGTGATATATAAGGTTCATATGTGATGATGTTCAAAAAATAGATCTACTTGATCCAATTTTGATACTGTTAAGTTTTATAACAAATTACTCTTAAGAACACAAGAATACATGGACACACAACACGCAGACAAATTTAGCGATCAGTATAATAAAAGGTGAGTCTACATCAAGTCTTTCTGAGCGTTGCATACACACAAACTTAATGTACTACAAATGGTGTGGGCTATGATAATTGTGTACATCCAATCTTACTGTGAGCTTATATGATTTGCTTTGAATAGTATACGTGTAGGCAAGCTTTTCTTTTATTTGTTTTATCTAGGCAGGAGGTGGACACACCAGAATTAGAGTTAAAATTCTTGGGACATGCAATGTATTCTTTTGGGTTTTACAAAGCGGGTCAGAAATCGACATATTTCGTTTCCGTAAAAGAAAAAGCGTGGCATGTAATTGAGGGTCCCTCGAACCTTTAAGGAAGATATATAAAAATTTTTTTATTCTAAAAATATCAGCGGACTAAATCAAAGGATTTTCACATGAAATAATTTCACGTGTGTTTTTATCTAAGTTTCGAAATGCGACTAAATGATCACTTATTGATAATATATTGAAACTATTTGTCTTTTTTTGCACACCACTGAAGGAGCGAGTATAGGAATATAAGGAAGCGTTTAAGAACCCATAAAATAGTTTTTGATCACCATTAAATTCTAAATCGTTTCTCAACAAGTTTCTCTGTCAGTCTGCTAATGTCTGCTGTAAATATTATCCTGACCACAAAGAGAGTCTATTGGAAGTAGCATTGCACGTTCTTCTAGTGAAAATGCGGCAAATCGGTCAAAGGATATTTGTTTTCAGACAAAAGTGCATGCATATTCTGTACAAAATTGTCCAACATTACAGTGCATCAAAATTTCATTTTGTAAACACTTTTGTTGCGCCCAAAAGGATGCCTAAGATGCCCGCTAAAATACAAACGGTTTCGACCAATGTCAAATACGAAATCATCTCTCTTCGGTGAGAAAGAAGATATCTGCCTAAATTTGCCAAACAAGCTTTCGAAGTTCTTGCATGCAGATTGGTGTTGAAAATACACCAAATCGGTTAACGGATACGTTCACAATATAAACTAATAACACTTATAAATTACAATAGACACGCGATAAAAACGTCCATATACTTTCTACGAGAAACGAATTAATCAGTCATATGCATGGGTGTTTAGCTTCTTCTTTATGTCCTTTCTTCATTACGACAAAGGCGGTCATAGCCGAATATTATTTGCTTAGTTCTTAACTTTTTTTCTGTTATTCTTTGGTCCTTAGGGGGCGACATCATCGACAGAAACATTTTTTTTTTAATATTTTTTGGAGCCTAAGCCATGAAATATATATTTTTTTCACCAATCCAAGGCATTGAAAGGATTGGATGTCATTTGTACCTGTACAGTTGGAACCCCAGAAGAAAAACTGAGCTGAAACTTTTCGTGTGTATTCCTTGTTAATGGTCGCAAACTCCAATCACTTCATATCCCGGGCCAAAGGGGATCAAAAACTACAACTTACAATAAACAAACTTAATACGACCAAATTTGAAGTACAGCACATAAATGCAAATAAATTCGAAATAGGAATAAAAACAATATTATTTATAATCCATAATAAATAATGAAATCGCTCCAAATCTTTGTTTGTAATTGCTAAAGGATTAGTGCAGAAATGGTGACCATTCACAAAATAGATTTCAGTATAACCTTTTATGTGGTCGCGGTTCGAGTAAAAATATGTAAAAATGAACCTGTGCGGCTTATTTTTAATTAACCATTCCTTGACAACCCATACAGGAAATGCATACACGCGACTGATAATAGGCGTGACAATAAATCTTGCTACTTTTGGACTCAACTTCAGTTTCGGATTTCAAAAAAGTCGCCTGCATTAGAGACTTACTAATATTTGTTCTTTGAACAGAGTTTTCATAGTCATATAGGAAATAGATGCGAACAAACTGCTTGAACGCAATCTCTAAACAAAAAAACATTTCATATATACACACTCACCAGTATGTATTTCTGGATTGAATTTGTAACTTGGCAACATATCGATTTCGTTGCGTGCCAGACCTCGCGGCTTAGCTTCACCCAAACGTTCAGCCAAACTCAGCAACGCTTCATAATTTTCCGTTTCATTTGTATCCGTGGAATTTAATTCGTGTTGATTGTACGATGACAATGGAAACATGGCTCTACAAAAATATTGTAATTAATATTTTTGCTTCTCGTTTCTTTGAAATTTGCTTAAAAAAGGACAAAATTAGACTTACAAAAAGTTTAACAAAAATCCGGGACTTATGACGCCGGTCGCTTGTATTTGTAAAGGTGCTGGCTGATGTGGACCCAGTGTTGGCGGAGACAAAACATGACGGGTTGTATTGTGAGGGTGTGTAGCCGGCCAAAAGCGTGTAATGCGTCGCGGGTGTGGAGGGAATGTTCGCCTCTGTTTTGTAGGAATAATGGATAGAAAAGAAACACAATGAGTTAAGGTAGAATGTCCAATAGTAACTTACCTGAAAACTGACCTCAGCAGATATGATGATTTGATGTGGACCTGAGAGAGCAGCAGCGGCAGCGGCGGCTTCCGCGGCAGCAGCAGCAGCGGAGTGCAAATGATGTGCTGAAGCAGCTGTTGTTGTCATTGAATTAATGGTAATGGGGGTGGGTTGCAATTGTGCGTGAGCTGCGGTCGTTGCTGAAGTTGTGCTCTGATGGGGATCGAGAGAAAGGCCAGCAACAGCTGCTGCAGCAGCCGCGTCCGTACGTTGGTGCTGGTAATTGGCAGCGGCTGCGACAGTGGCAGCAACTAATGCTGCTGCTTGTTGTGATTGATGTTGCTGTTGTTGGGCAGCGGCGGCGGCAGCAGCTACAGCTATTTGCTGAGGAGCCGTTTGTGTAATTTGCAATGGTGCACCCGCAGCGGCCGCGAAAGCTCCAGCGTTGGATGTAAATTGTGTGGTATGCGAGTTGCAGGCCGCCTGAGTTGCGAATGGACGAGTGTACACGCTATGCAGATGGCAAGGCGCTAGACGAGGTTGGGGAGGTGGTTGAGCGGGATAGTTGCATATTGAAGCCCATATTGGTTCTCCACGACGCAAATTCAAGCTTATAGGCACCTGATTAATATCCAACATTAGTGGGGGTGGCTGAGACGGTGGCAAAGCTGTTGTGTTTTGAACTTGATTATGATGATGAGACGCTTGTGGTGCGGGTGGTGTTGGTTGCTGCAGCAGAGTACCCACCGTTGTTCCAACGGGGTTTCCTGTAGCTGTTGCAGTAGTACCTACTTGTTGTATTTGATCCCACGGTGGACGATATTGATGAGGGTGTGGTGGTAATTGCGGTTGTTGTTGCTGAAGATAATTTTGGGTATGTGATTGCTGCTGTTGATGTTGCTGTTGATGTGGTTGTGCATAGTTCACATAGTTGTGGTGAATTGGGCCTTGTGGGCTATTGCCGACAACGCCACTGCCACCCGCCACAGCACCCATCATATTTGAATCACGCAGCCGTGGTCGCCGAATGGGTGGACTTCCTTGCTGCAACTGAAACGAATGATAATCAGGTGACTTATCTTAGATATAGAAGCTATTTACCATGATGCGAGGAGAACGTCTTTGCTCCCAAACAGATGGTGGTGATTGACTGGGTATACGACCCGATATACGGCGTCTTTTTCGCGAGGGGCTATCAGATTTTAAAGCATTATTAGAAACATTCAGTGATCCCGTGGAGGTCGATAAGCCCGATCCGGACGGCACGTCTAATAATGATGATGCGCCAATCATTGCAGGCAAAGGAGCCGACAGTCCTCCGCTGCCACTGTATTGGTTGCTTTGATTACCGTAGTAAGTGCTGCGATTGAAGCCCGAGTTGCCTCCATGGCCTTCCAAGTGTAGCTAAAAATAGTATGTATGCCCGAGCATAGTTAAATGAGTTTATAGATCGTATCAGTAATAACGACGACTTACCGAATTGTTACCGTTGCCGTTGTTGTTGGTGTTACTATTAATATTGTTAATGCTACTGTTCCTCTCATATAACCCTGAGCTTGACACGTTATTACTGTTATGATTATTGTTGATGCTACCGATACGAGTGTGGTGGCTTACGTTATTATGCCGGCCGTTGTTGCTTCCGTTTTGTACGACATCAGCATATGATTGGTGCTGATTATTATTATTATTGTAGTAGTTATGCAAAAAATCTCCACCACCGTTATTATTGTTGATATTGTTATTACGATGTGTCAACAGATTGTAACTGTTTCCAGAATGACCTCGGCGGTAATTATTGCTATTTTGGTTGTATTCATTAATACCGTAACCACGCCCACTATGAAAGCCTTGGGGGCGTTGTGAGTGATATGGTTGTTGCTGCTGCTGCTGTTGATTATTGCTATGGTTGTTTACGTTAATTTTGTTGTTGCAAATATTATCAGTCATATTATTGTTGTTATAATTTTGTAACGACGGTGTGACGGTGGTTAATTGATTACCGAAATTCACCAATGAAGGTGAATTTTGAAGTGGCGATGACAACGACGATGACGCCGGTGCCAATAATGACGACGACGACGTCGTTTGTGTGGCCAACGTCGAAAGTCGTAAGTGGGAGGTGGATGATAAAGATATTGGAATCGCAGGTACATTTAAACATATTGACGATGAATTTTTTTTATTGTTATTGTTGTTATTTGTTAATTGAGGTATCAGACGATTAACGGCAGTTGCCGTCGTTTGTGTTGTCGGTGTTGTTGTTGTTGTCGTTATATAGGAAGACATTAAACATTGTTGTTGTTGTTGTATTTGGTATTGTTGAGATCGTTGGTTCGAGGTTTGTTGTTGTTGATAATTACATTGATGACGTTGTTGTTGTTGTTGAGACGCATGTTGAGGTATAATTTCATTACAAGAATTTACATTCACAACATCAGAACAGTTACTATTTGTATTGGATGGTGGTTGTAGTGGATTTGAAGTTGTTGTTGTTGTAGTTGTAGTTGAGTTTGTTAGCGGAAGGGATTGGTGATTAATTGATTGGTTGTGGTAATGATGGTGTTGTTGTTGTTGTTGTTGTTGTAATTGTGGTTGGTTTTGGTGATTATGATGATTGTGGTTGTGATAATAATGATTACGATTACTTTGATTATGAAAATGACGCATACAATGACTACTACAGCTACTAATATTGTTATTATGGCTATATTGGGAGCAAAGACTTGAACTGGGATAATGGGAAGAAACGGTATTTGAATGTAACGAATTCACGATTGGGCTTAAAGGACTTGATGCACTATTTGATATTGAATTTGCTATTGACACTGAACAACATACACTGCTGGAAGACAATAAAACAGGCATTCTTAAGCTATTCAAATGTTGAAAACAATCCTTAGGCGATAAAGGTTTATTTAAATCACACATATTGATACAATTTAAAGGAGAATTTTCTGGATCTTTAGGGCTACTTAAGGATGGATATTGAGCATTTGCGATATTTGTGGGAATAGAAAGTGATACGCTGGCGTTAGTGGAGGCAGCATTAGTGGTAGATGTAACAATGATTGTGTCGGTATTTGATAATTGTAGCTGTTCTCGTGGTTGTGGTGGTGGGTGCTGATACTTTTGGACAGTATGACGTTGTTGTTGGCTACTACTGTTATTATTTGTATTGTTTTTGTTTTTACTGTTATTATTACTGTTAATATTACTGAAATTGCTATGTTGATGACTTTGATGATGGTTATGATGATGATGATGATAATGGTGATGGTGATGATGGTGGTAATTATGATTGTAATGAGGACTAAAGTGATTTTCTTTGCTATTAGTAGAACAATTTCCATTATTACTTGTTTGTACATCGCTGCATTCAATCATAATTTATTTGGACAGATTTGTTTTTAATTTTTATTTAAATACATTTTTAAACAAACATTTTAGTTTAGAAAATTTTGGTTGAATCAAATATGCAGTAGTTGTAGTAGTAGTAGTAGTAGTAGTAGTAGTAGTAGTAGTAGTAGTAGTAGTAGTAGTAGTGATGGTGGTAGTAGTAGTAGTAGAGTAGTTAAAACACAACCCATAATAGTTATTTATGCATTTACATGTACAGTTATATATATATACGTTTTTGCCACATATATAAAAATATGTATATATATATATTTTTTTTTTTTTGATCAATTTTTATATGAAGAAGAAAGAAAAAACGAAAAAAGAAAAATAATATATAAATGCCAAAATGCAATATTTAATAATAATAATAATAATAATAATCGATAATATTAATAGTTTTATAATTTATATACACACATACAATTAAACGGTTATATATTATATTTATATATATATATATATATGTAAGAATAAGAAAAAAGTACATTATTAAATATAATTTATTTGCATTTAATGCACACTACGTTTGAAAAAGTTACACAACAGAACAGAATGCCATTCACTTGAAAAATTCTTCTCAATAACCTTGAGAATTATGTGAAAAAACAAAACAAATAATAGTTCGTATATATTAAATGATAATAAGCAAAATTTATGATAGGTACGTACGTATATATATATATATATATCCGATATATATATATATATATATATATATATATGTATATATAAAATGTCTAATTGGTGACTGAATCAATCAATTGTATGTTTGCAGGATTATTTTCATATGATTTAATTAACTTTTCGTGTTTATGCTTGATTAAAAACTAGTGCTGATTTTGTTAAATAGTAATGCAAATGAAAATAAATTTATTTCAAATTACTACAATGACTGAGAAGAGCAGCATAAGTGAGAAAGCTATTATTTATTTTATTAAGACTACTAGAAGCTTAACATTCAGTAATTGGTAATGGGTTCATTGGGAAATAAGCGCAAGAGTACAATTCGGACGTAGCTGAAGATTTTGTAATCGTGGACACATCTCTTCCTATGCTTGGTGTCAAAATTTGGCATGGAAATTTTATTACACATAAAATAACAGAAAAATCTTTCTAAATTTCAAGTATTAATTGAAGAAGAATTACAAGCAAATTTAAAATTTTTTTAATAATTTCGCGTGCACATGTTGGTCGATTTTCTAATTATTGAACTTTGGCTGACAAGAGTGCGAATAGGAAAAAACTTAGCAGCAATTTTTGTTTCATATTAGCGATCGGATGGACGGACTCACACAATCGCACCTATTCCGCTAATTAAGTATGCAATTAATTTCTATACATTGCAAACAGTTGGCAAATCTAATACACCATGTGCAGTGAATATGAAATAGAGGTATGAAGAACGAACGGGAAAAGATGATTTTCCTGCTATATCAAGAGCTACTGATCTATTCGGAGACTAATGTAATTGAATTGAATTGCGGATTGTGAAAACAAGTAAAAATGCTATTATAGGCTAAGGACTACTATTAAATGCGCTACGTTACTTCGTTTAATATAGTTACATAACGGCTTTTAAAAATAAGGCTTTGGGAAATGATCGAAAAAGGTGGCGACCCGTACCATTTCAATGGTGTTTATCATGCCAGTGTACTAAAATTCACAAAAAAAAACTTAAAAATTACGACCTGTAACTTGAACACAAGAATACAAGACGGATAGACAAGTTTAAATAGATTCAAAATCGATTCTGAAAAGATGGATCTACCTCAAGTTCTTGTGGGTGTTGCATATATCGGCCAAACTTATCACACGTATGCCACATAAGTGATGTAGAGCGTAAAATTAGAAGACTACAAAATTGGAACGATTGACAAGAAATGACTAAGAAAACCGAATCTTTCGCATCAGCGTTTTCATAAAGAGGCTAAACAATGGAGTTTTTATCTTTTTGCGACTACAAATGCGCTAACCACAGCAATTCTAAAAATTGTTCGCCCGAATAGTCGAATAGGTAAGAACCGAGATTAAAATGTCAGTGTTGTAGTGAGTGCTCAGTCGATATAGACATAACACTTATCGATTGGGCGTACGCTAACTAAGCTGCGGCCACCCTCCCTGTTTCCTTCTCTTTCCTCCCTTCTTTCTGATAGTGACCATGTTACGCGAATATAGGATATCCACTGAGTGATTGGCCATATTTAAAAAAAAAAAAAATTTAACAGACAACTGAACAGACGAACGGACAAATATGTCTAGAACGGTTCCGGAATAATATGTAAGCTTTGCGGAGTATCTGAACCTTCTTTCTGGATATTGCAAACGGTTTTGCAGAAACCGATTTTCGTGCAGAACCTAATGCTTCGGCCAAATTTGTAATCGATAGCTTCTGTTTTGATGCCGATCAAGAATGCGTATACTTTGTGGGGTCTCTGAAGCTTTTTTCTTGGCGGCGCAAACGTTTTGACAAAATGGTGATGGGTATAAACCTCGATTCAGGAACGTGTTCAGAGCGAAGGAAAGAATCGTATAGTAAGCAGCAAACTTTTGCATTTGAGCCCTTCGCTTTATTATCGGTGCCCACCTGCCACACACACGTAAGTAAAATGTCATATTTCTCTGCTTCGTTTGAGGCTATATCTTAATGTATGTTTTTGACGTTTCAAGCTTTAAAAGTTTGTCGCTCGAATGCTCAAAATTCGTGTGATTTGTGGTTTCAACAAAATTGAATAGCATGGCAAAAAGCGAAAATCGTTTTTTTATATATCACTGTATGATTAGATATATGTTCATTTTGTTAAAACGCTTGCACCGTCCCGAAATATATATATTCTTGGTCAGCATTAAATTTGGCAGAAGCATTGAAGGTTCTTGCCCGCAGAGTGGTATTGAGAATGAGCCAATCGGGGGATGAGGAAGCCAATGGTCGGAGGACGCCCACGGTAAACTGGGAAGACCTCTGTTTTTCAAAAGGAATAAAAAATTGTTTTTTTGATCAGCAGATAAATCTACAAAAATTTGAACATGTCCCCTATGAGCTACGCTATAGTGCCTGTAAAAAAATGGTAAAAATTTGCCACACCTATCCAATATTATAATGTACTAGAATTTAATTCCAATTAAAGATTCTGAAATACACTTGAACGTGCTCGATTGTTCGTCTATCCATCTGTGAGTCTTTGCGTCTGTCAGTCCATTCATCTGTCCGTGCGCCCAATTGTGTCATATTTGTGGTACACGCCTATCAATTTACACAAGAGTTTGAAAATGGCCCAAGCAGGTCAAAGAACATGCCTACCATGGCCACACGCCTAAACATCCAAAACTAAGGACACCTTTGCTTTCCGTGTCTTTTGCTCGTTGCTTATAAACTACAACGGATACAAGACATAAACTTCCCCAAAATTATTCTACAAGAATATCGAAAATCAGTCCCTCCCACCCAATACAATGGAGTGTGCGAAGTTATTTTTTTATTTTTTTCAATCTTTTATAGCATAACAGTGACAGGTATAAAAAGATTCGGTCGCAACCGAATAAAATTTTTTTGAGAACCACAAACACAACCAAATGTTATTTACTGTTGCATCCTATCAAGGAACTGTTAATTGCAATAACAACATAAATTTGATTTCTTCATGAAATACGTTTTCGCTGCAGAATTCTATGCATTCATTGCAAACGGTACATACACAGAAATTTTTATAGTTTCTTCTAGTTCCTTCCAAAGTGCGACTTGCTCTAAAAAGTAATTAGCTTTCTGACTTGTTTCTTCTCAAATTTTAATGAAGACAAACAATATATTCTTATATGTAAATGCACGTATGCGCTGTGACATCATCATGCTAAACAATCGTCTTGTACTTGAGAAAAGGTATCTTCTTCTAAATGAAGAATTCCCACTTGTATGCTACTACACTTATGTTGTTAGTTTTACATTAAATACATATATATATAATTTTAAAAATGTTTATTGTATCAGCACCACCAGATGGAGCAGCACGCAATCACCGTAATACGGTTTAAGAAATTCAAAATAAAATCATAAGCGAGAAAACCAAACAAACAGTTAAATTTATTTTTCTTTTTAATAATATAATAATTTCTTTTTATTATAAAATAGTTTTTTTATTTTACATATGGAATGCGTTTGTGTATATGCGTTATTAATTGATCCTAACAGCATAAATATTGTAATATAAGAAATAAATTATTTTAACTGTAAAGCTTTTCAACAAACATACACAATGATCGATTACGAATACACTCACAGAAAATTGCAAGAATAATTAATAATTTTAAATACATACAAAAATAATTTATAGGCAGAAAAAAAAATTGAAAAAATTGGAAAAAAAAACAAAAATTCAAAGAGACAGGAAGGTAGAGAGAGAGAGAAAGAAAGAGAGAGAGAGAGAGAGAGAGAGAGAGAGAGAGAGATGAAACGACAAAGAGCCGAAAAATGTAATAACTTTTGTTGTACCCATCATCCGTGCTTTATTCAAAAAAAAAAAAAAAAAAAAAAAAAAAAACGAGTAAAACAGTATAGCGGACTACCGCCCACAATTATTTACAAATAGTTAAAAATATAGGACAAAACATGTCAGTGTACGAAATTTCATCAAAACATCTTAGAAATTGCGGTGTTTACGTTGAACAAAGCAAAGCAAGATAAATGGACGGACGGATAAACTTAAATCGATTCAGAAAATGATTCTGCAAGTCGAACACAAGAAAACAAGACGGACGGAAGACGGCTAGCAAGGTTCAGAAAGTGATTCCGAATCGGTCTAAGCTTGTATGCCCGTCTACCCGTCTTGTTTTCTTATGTTCGCCGAAGAAGCTAAAAACAGGTGGATGTATCGCATAACCTTCATATACCCTTGCATCGTAAGTGGTGTAAAGTAAAAAAAGGCCACATGATATCCTTTTTTGGATGTTCATCTCCATAACTGTGTTCTACTTCTTGAAACTCTAACAAAGATGAGTACACATCTGAATATTTTAGGCATTCTTCAGATATTTATGACATTTGGAATGGAGAATTCGAAAATCGCTGAGAAGGGATCTTTTGTGGACATGCGCAAAAAATGGTCCAATAGTTTCTTTGACGCGGAAAGATAAACATAGTAAGATAGAAAATTCCAATTTACCTCAGATATTGATTTTTGGACAAGAGAATTCAGTGAACGAACACGCTAATACCTATGCCTTTCTTTGATTTTTCAAAGTCAGAAAGAAGTATTACGGTAGGAATTGGAAATCTACTATAAACATTTACGATTGTTGAAGAATAAAATTCAATATTAAATAAAAATTAAGCGGACAGATATGCATACACAAAGCAAAGCAAGATAGAGATCAATGTTCATAAAAACATTGTTGGTAGTTTGACAATTATTCCCAAACAACTAGACACAACTACAATTTGGGGTTAGCACTTAAATGCATGCTGTTGTCAATTGTCTACATTCCAGTTTTACTTAATTTTCAAATTAATTTGATAAAAAAATGTAAACGAAAAAACTCAAAATAAAATAAAATTGCCAACAATATGCAGTTAAGGATTAAAACAACAACGATCGGAATTACGTCGCTATGTATTTAAAGGTTAATGGCTTCATTGCACCCTACGTCACTTGTAATACAAAATTGTACAGATTTATGCGACACCTAGTAAAACTTGAAATAGTCCTTCCCTCAGAATAACCGTCTGAATCAAATGAAGTTTGTCTGTCGGTCTTGTCTTTCTTTCCTTTATTCAACTTATGGGTCACAGTTTTTTAAATATTTTGAAAAAGATGGTTCGAATCGGAGCAGTTTTTCGACCACTTCTCGTATAACACCCCATTTTGAAAAGTAGGATACTATAGTATACTATAGTATATTGTAGGGGGCCGTGCTTTTATCTGTTTCAACTCAGTACGTATCAAACTAGTATACGAAAAGTAACTTTATGCGAAGAAAAACAAATCACTTCGTTTAACATAAATTTTAAGATTGATGATGATGGGTATCTAAAACTCTTCCCAAGACGCATTTTCACATTTTTGTTTCGTAGGCATATACACATTTATATATATATAGATATACACCTATATATATATATATATATCTATAGAATTTTTTCTTCTATTTCAAGAAATTTCAAGAAATTAATAAAAATAATATTTAATAATAGTAAGAAAAGGAATTGATGAGAAAAACTTACGCAATACATATACACAAAAATACATTTTTTTTTCTTTTTTTGCTTTAAAGAAAATGTCAATTTTACTAAAGGCGCAGTGTGCAAAATGCAAATATATTCTAATAAATTAAAGGAAATATTTAAGCTGAGCTAAAACTGATCTCACATTTGCTTGATTGTCATTTAATTAAGTTTTTGATTACTTTCTTGTTAAAATATTATATTTATATGTTTATATGGAAATATGTTTTGCGTGTAATTAATATGAAAAAAAAACAAACAAAACAAAACAAAACAAAACATAAAAATAATAATAATATAAAGAATTTTTAAATTATAGTGTGTAATAATAAAAATAGTGTGTAATAATCAAAAATGAAAATTATTTATTTATGTACGTAAAAAACAATTAAAGAAATATAAGACGATAAGAAGAAGAAGAAGAAGAAGAAAACAACACAGCACGTGTACATTTATAAGTAAGTATCTACGTTTGTTGTTATTATTTATAACTGAAGCAAGTATTCGAAGGAGAGAATGTTTTTTTAGTGGGTAGTAATAAGTGGGTAGCTGTCCATGATTTAGTTTAAAAGTTTAATGCAGCACTGAAAGTTTGTCAAGTATGTATAAGTAGAATTTATAATTTACATATTACATAGGTGAACGAGTAGCTAAGCTTTTGCATACGGTATCATTCGTCGTCTTGGGGACTTTGTAACGTAATTAATATTTCGTTTTATAAAATTCCATGTAATACCTTCAAATGGCTCGAAGCGAAATGTCCTATCTTTTAGCAGATGTGCGAATTTCCTAAATGCTTACAACAACAATTTGTAATAACTACTATCACCGGTTTCTAATCAATACACTTATTAAGATTCATCCCATTAGCAGATTTTTTCCAACGAATAGTCTGAGAATTTCGCCAAAAGTGATCGATTGTCGAACTTGTAGAACTTTAGGTGTTGTATTGTAGCAATTTTCAGGAGTAACTAGAATTTATTATCTTTTATATGTTAGCGGTATTCAAGCTACGAATAAAAATATTGAACGAAGAGTTTGTCTCAAGTAGTTTTACAACACAGTAATTGAAGAAGGCGTTAAAGGTTTGCACTAATGACGTCACACGATGCCTCAAATAAAGCGCCGGGATGTGCTTGAAGATGTGATCCGCTTTCGAGGTCACTTAATAAGAAACCAACTAAAAACTTTACAGTCAACTGTTAAATACCGTACACCCCATCGTCCGATAAACTCCAATATTTTTTTTTTGTAATAAAAAAAGTTTGCTCTTCTTAGGAACGGTTATATAAGAGGGAATTCAAAAAAAAGGGGCGTCCGATATAAATCTTTCACGGTATATAGAGAGTCCATTTTCAATAAAGTTTGCCACTGGGCCAAACCCCGTCAGCCAATTTCATCAATATATGTGAAAAATTATGGGAGGTAGATTGAGCGTAAAAGTCCGACTGGAAGAATAATTCTGTATGGATTAGTATTATAAAAGGTGGGTTTACGTGGAAAATATCAGACGGACGGGCTTAATAAAAAATGGTTCTATGTTAGCGCATCTTGCGCGTTACATACATACGAACAGACTCGATACACTTTTTACGGTAAGTGGTGTAGGTATAAAAGACGACATTGACTTGCCAAACTTGCAAGCAAATGAAGACATTCAGCAGTTTTCTTAACTTGGTCACTGCTCGTTGAGGTCTTGCAAACCATTTTATATGTCTTGCCCTAAAAAACTCCACTCTCTTAACGTTTTCAACATAGTCGCACAACCAAAAACTGAACAATGTAATCTATTCCTCGCGTAGAATCTCACGTGACCCCTTTTTTTCGCCTTAAACCGAAATAATCGCCTCATCAAAAGCGTGAAGCACGAAGAACGTGATTGACTTCATATAACTAACGTGAAAAATGATTGTAGAGAGAAATCAATTAGTTGGAATCAGGCCGGCTTTCCCACATGTCATACAAAGAATGTCTAATTAAAAAGTGCATAAGGTCTAGATTATGTTCCTTCGGGATCAATTATGGCCATTTGCAAATATCTATCGACCGATAAAAAATACAGCCATAAAATTTCAATGTTTACATGACGGACTGACAATTCTAACTCTGAACCATATTAGACACTTTTATTCCAACCACATTATAAATCCCTGACGCTTGTTTCTAATCCTTACACTGTATGGCAATATTAAAATATTTCAACCTCATGGTGACGCAAAGGGAAAGATTGTTTTTATTTAGATACTCACACATATATATATTTTCTGAGGAAAAATTTTTAAAATTTCTCTTCAACTTTTGCAAATACTAAGTTGCTTTTCACAAGTAACCCATCAAAACCAAATTCCCTAAAAGAGAATCGTGGGCATCTTTGCGACATTAACACTAATGTTAACCTTGAAAAATTTGAAAAACTTCAGTTTTCCCCATTTCCATATTTAAATAGTTAACGCTTTACGAAATTTGACAGGCGAACCGAATGATTGATCGATTCCATATCTTGCACCGATCAAGAGTATTTTACCAATGAATTGTGGAAATTAATATACTTTTCATTTTTAATAACTGGCATGATGAATAATATTGCTCTTTGCAGTCAAATTACTAAAGCCTATGTAACTGCATATGTATTAGTAAGAAAATCGTTTTTGAAGCCGTTTACCACAAAACCTTTGCATATACAACTTTGACTTGATGTTGCAGCTGTGCGCTGTCATTGTCTTGAATACAACACTCAGTTCAGGGCCATTTGGGAATCGTTGTAGTGATGTGAAGATTAAAAGCACACAAGAACTGATAGAAACCACAAGAAATTATATACGCACAAATTAAGATACATATATATTAAAAAGATCAATCACTATAATAAACTTTTAACCCATAGTCTGCTATTGTTCAAAAGTTCCCAAAAATCGCTGATACAGTGAATCAGTGTAGAGCAAAACGTTTTATAAAAAATAAAAAATTGTCAAGAAAATTTCATTGGAACGTTGAAATAAAGGACATGAAAGTCCTCAGCAGAACGTCTTTGGTGAATCTAACACAGAATTTTTCTCAAGGCGAACTTTCTTTCTCGTGAATAAAGCAGAAAGGGAGAAAATCTTATCTTCATAAATATTTCTTCTTTGTTCGTTTAAATTGCCTAGTGAGTGCCTTCTAGCGCTAGTTAGTGCGTTTGCTTGACCTACACAATTTCTAAAAAAAAATTCGTCCCCGCTATTTTCGAATCTTCTCCATGGATAACAGTTCGCATAAGTCAATTTAAACGGAGACGAGTCTTTTGCTTTTTCGTTCAGTTAGCCAAAGCGGATTTTAACTATTTTCATTAGTCAGTGGTCTCGGGTATTTCGCGGCTGTCGAATCCTTTTTCGTTCCGAATCTGTAATCGAAGTCTCCCTTTGCTTTAATGACCTCATGAAGTAGCGCACAGTTTCACGTTAAGCAACTTAAGTATGTAAGTATGTAAGCAAGTATTAATGCTATAAGATCAAGCTAACCATTACGCCCGCACGGTATTCACGTAGGTTGTTTGACGTCTTAACATGACCTTCCAGAATTTAGCTGACCTTGGCACTTTTAGGTTATAGGAACATCACATGATTGTGTGATTCAGCCATCTGTCTGGATCGGCCAAGATGCCTTCTGACCCGCTACTTTGCTTGTATTACCATCCCACTTACCTAGGTGAGCTAGAGAGCGCACTCCCCGCCTATCCAAAATAAACAAGATACCCGACGCTCTTACTTCAATTAACTAGCGCGACTGTCTACTATATCTAGTTAGGCCTATACGCCCCTTTACGGCCTTTATTCTCCTCCTCTGTTCACCATCCTTATTTAGAACAGGTAGAATGCACGCTTCTCACTTGTTGGCGATACACCGAAGGTAACGTATTCGTCCTTCCTAGCATTTTATTTAGCTTTGTTCGTTTCCCTTATCTGAGATACTAGAACTATCACGAATAAGTCACAGGAAGTTGTCGTTCCGTTGTTCGCTTAACTAGTTTAATAAATCGGCCATTCAAAATCCTCTAGTATCAAAATCTCTGATTAGCTTTTAAGACTAAATAATAAGCACATCCATCCGCCTGCAAGCATATGAATTAAGTTATCCGGCGGCCTTTGTAAAGGTATTTACAAAATAATTAAATGTATGCGTGATATTAAAGAATGATAATTTTTCTTGAAATCGTATATATTTGAACATATTTGATTTTCTGAAGATCATTTCGGTGAAATTCATTGGTTACTAAAAAAGCAAACAAAAAAAAACTCTTAACATGCTTTAGATTTTTTTTAATTTTTAAGCTTTAACACGAAACCCACACACACTAGACCTAGACACGTGAAAAATAAGTTAAGCTTTTGATTAAACATTTATAAAAAAAAAAAAAAATATTTGTTTAATTTATTGCTTTTCTTTTTTTTTTTTTTCAATGTCTCCATTAAGTGCAAAATTAAAAACATATATTTGTATATGTATATTGTATAGCAGCAGGTATATAATGTAAATATTTTTGAAAATATGCTTCTCATGCAATTTCATTTCTCCGCTATTTAATGTATAGCATTACGAGTTTAAATTTCATTTAAACAACTTTAGAAGATACTGTTAGCGATTTATTTATTTATTTATTTATTTATTTGTTTATTTATTGTGTTGGTGGGCATTAATTCGTTGCTTGCATTTTATTGATACTACAAAACATGAGTTAATTTTTCTTTTTTTTTTTTTAGTCTATCATTTTTATTAAAGGTGCACGTTAAAAGAGAAAACGAAAGGTAGATAAAGTTACGAAATAAACTTGATAATAAAGAAAAGCTTATATTCGCCTTGCGGCGAGCCTGGGATAACCATCAACTCTAGCAAATTATATACTTTTCCATATAATTGGTGTTCAGCTTTTCCTTGAGATTCTCTTAGGCTTTAGGCTACAGAGAGAGCCAATTTCAAACCTGACTAACAACCTGTACAACTTGACCAAGGGTGTCTGAGGGTAATTCTACAATTCACGAGATTGTGGATTTTGCAAGACAAACGAAAAAAAAATGAAGTAAGAGTAGTGGAGTAGGATGGAGTTTTCCTTTTTAAATCTAATCAAGCATACAAATATACCTGTGAGGTACGGAAACGACCACATTTACTATTATCCTACCAGTCATAAAAAAAAATTTATATTTATTTCAAAGCTAATTCCGAACATATCTCTCTGAATCGGAAATGTGTTTAGTAACAAACGCCGTCAATTCTGTTGCGTTTCTCGACAGCGTACTGTGCGTGGTCAAGGCTAGTTTCAAGCTTCCTTTGTCATGCATCACAATCTATACCGAATTCCAAGTTTCTTCTTTAATGTATATTGCGGACATAATAGATCCAACAAGACAAGGAGAAAGTTCGGATAGACGAACGGCCTTGGATAAATTCGCTTAGCTGATAACGTAATACATCGATCAATAAGTCCCGTGGTAAAAAAATTTTGTTTTTTTTTTTTTGCAAAATCCGCCTTTATTTACCAATGTAGCCCCCTGCAAGAGAGATGCAGGCAGACTAACGCTTCTCCAATATTTCGCCGTTTTTGTCGTAGACCGTCAAAGCGCGTTTATTGCTACAATGATTTCATCGTTTGATTCATATTTCATACAAAGGTCAGATCTGGGGAATACGATGGATAGAACTGTAACTTCATTTCATGCAATTCTGCTGTTGTAGCCCACGACTTGTTAGACGTTGCATATTACCCACTGCGAATGAACGCGATACCCACTTGGAAATGAACTTTTCATGCGAAAATTTTCATTACCAATTATTTATTTAACATTTCAAATCACCGATAAACGTTTGCTTCCAACAGGAATTTTCAACAACACCCGGAATTCCGATTTTGCCACTGATAAACAAAACAAAAGTAGCGCCAACAAAATCGGTGTGAGTCGTGAAGAAATCTTTTGGAGCCTCGATAGCCGTCGTTTGAGAGTTAGCGCTTTCTAGAAATAATATGGATGTTTCATTACAGATGGCATTCATCTTTTAGTTTCGGGAATTATTGATCGACATGTTATACGTGCATACTAACACTTCACTTGGTTCACTTCTAACCTATTATGGTTTATGTAACACGTTAAATGAACATGTATCCGGCCTTAAGAAAATCTTGGATAACGATGATCATGCCGCGCTTCCTGAAATTTATTCAAATCTTTTATTTTTTTCGAGGGAGATCTCGTGAGCGGATTATAACTTTTTTCATATTTTTACTTAGAAGCCTCAGTTAAATATACGTAGTTCAAGCTATGCTACAATTTTTCGGCAAGTGGAGATAATAAGCACTTATTGTACTCGAAAGTATCACGAATATGTACATGTAGATGGGGGTTTTAGATGCGTATTCCATGATGGTAGTTAGAAAATTTACACATTTAATATAAGTGCTCGGCAGTAAGACAAAGAGGCAGACGACACGGAAGGGGAAAGAAAGAGAAAAAACAATAAAAAAATTTGAAAGAATAATAATTTTTACAAAAACAACATAAGGTCAACTAAATAATGAAATAATGCTTAAAAAATAATACATAATAATTTGCAATGAAGTAGTAGTTTGTTGTTGGTTGAGTGAGTAAGTGAATGAGAGAGGTACACGCATGAAACACATTTAGTTTTATAAGCCAATGTAAGTGTTTCACTAACGTTTTTATTGAGCCAGCAAACTGAATGTGACACTGACTAATACTTTTGAGCGTAAATACATAAATGAATGCATAAAATGTGAGAAACGGTTTTTAATTTTTTTATTGAAAACTTTCTTTTTTTTTCAAATTTTTTGCTTTTTTACAAAATTCACCCTTTAACCTAAAGCATTTTGTATACAACAACGAAAAAAAAAAAATAAACCAAGGCGTGGATTATTTGTTAACCAAACAAACAAGAGAGTATAGATGGTGTATAGGTGAGTGGATGGATTCGGTTGAATATGGACAGTTAGGGAGGTAAACTTGTTCGTTTTCTTTGCTTTTCTTTGCTTTTTTTTTTTTTTTTTTTTTTTTTTTTTTTGAATATTTCATACGGTTATGTAAGGAATTGCTAAAGGATATCATTTTAATAGAATATATATGTATATATATATATTTTTTTTTTTGGGGTAAGTTCCAAGTCTTAAGGTTTCCTTTTTCTCTCGACACATCTTTATGTTATTCTCTTATACTTATTATTCAATAATAACAATAATAATCATAATAATAAAAAGGTGTGTTTTGTTGTTTGGAGGAGGATGTTGTACTTAATTTGTAAAACGTATTTATCTTACCCAAGTAAATTCCAATTATCCAGATTATTATTGTTGTTGTTGTTGTTGTTGTTGTTATTGCTGTCCTTAAACCAACTGGCACCGGACGAAGCACCCGTATTCTGGTTAATACTTGTACCGGAACTTAGCGCATTGCCATTCGCACGTTGTTGATGACTGTGCGTCTGCTGTTGCTGTTGCTGTTGATACGAATAATGGTTATTCTGCTGCTGCTGCTGCTGCTGCTGCTGCTGATGATGATGGTGATGATGGTGGTGTGGATGATTATGGGGCGAGAAAAGCATACGACTGCGATGATTGCGTGTAGAAGGACCGTTACGAGAGAAAGGTCTACGCGTCGCACCAGTATGATTTGGATTTAACATAATGGCTAACAAAAACGGTTTTTGCCCTCCGGCAGCTTTTTAATAATGGATGTGTGGTAAAGTAAAGGAATATATAGTTGATTATGGAATTTCCAGTCATATGCCCACTCTTTGCTCTTCTCTCTCTCTCTCTCTTTCTCTCTCTCTCTCTTTCTTTCTCTCTCCCTCCCTCTCTATTTTTTTTCTCTTGCCGGCTTTTCTATACAATGCTGTGTACAACCTCTGTTGTATATGTGTATGCACTCTTCACTTTACGCTACAATTAAACTGTAATTTTAAAAAGAGATTAGAAAAAAATCGAGTTATTTTAATATTAAATTATATTATAGCACATGCGTGTAGAAATGTATTCTTTAGGTTTTAAACATGATAATTTATTTTAATAAAAATCATGAAAAAAGAAATTTCAAGCACATCGAAGTCGTCCCTTTTTGTACGGTATTATATAGGCTTCAAAAATCGACTCAATACGGAATGCGGTAAAATAAAGTGGACAAAGCTTACCCTCTTGTCGTTTACTGCACTCATTTTTAATGGTGTGAAATAAAACGAGTAAAGGAAGAAAAAGCAAAAAGCGCTGAGCGGAAACTCCAAAGCAAAAGAAAATATATATATATATATAAAAACACTTAAACGTGAGGACCACAGCTCCAAACATGATCTCGACAAACGAAAACGTCTGAACTAGAGGACTAAAAAAATTTCTTAAGTTACTATATCCTCAAATTCCAAAAGACCTCTGCTAAGTGTCTAACGATAATTCAAACCGATCGTTTTAATAAAACGAAAAGTATGAAATGGGTTTTCTAGTGATCAAACCATTGTATTCGGTCATGCAGTGGCTTAGAAGATGGCTGGTGCTTTCTTTGACGCATCGTACAGATCAATAATTCTTGGGACTTTTTTGTGAAATTCGAATTTATTCAACATCCGTTACGAGTGATACAGTCAGTCCAGAGCTCTGCTCACATTTCAATGTCTTCAATTCAATTTCCACAATCATTTGGACCAAACCTTCTCTCGGAATAACCTTTTAAAATTAGCGCACAATGATAGCTGCTGCGCACCAGATTTGATTCACTTGCGGTATTTGTGACAGTGCTTTTGTTCCAGTGGGGGCAAACGGCGTACCCATTTGAAAATTAACTTTCTCCTCACAAGATTTTAATGCAAAATAGTGAACATGTTTTCTTTTGATGACTTTGGGATGTCCGCTATCTTTTGCAGGTTCGTTTTTCCAATTCTTACGATCTTTTTTTGATATTTTCTGATATTACTCTTTTGAACCTTCAGTACGATTGGCTTCATCCGTCCGTACTTGACTCGTAATAACTTGCAGTTTGGACAAACGTCGCTTGATAGTTAGCGCTTTCTAAAAATAATATATATTTTCTCGTTAGAGGAGATGTTTATCCCAAGAATTACCGAGCGATATGTTACTAATAAAACAAAACTTTGACATTTTCCTATGAAAAATAATATAAGGTAATATATAAGGTCATCTTATATCACTGCGAGATCCTTCACAGAAGAAGAATTCGAAGAATATGCTTTCGGCACCTAATAAAGCCCGCCAAAACTTTGTATAGAAAGCACAGTTTAGTTTTAGGTTAAAGCTTTAAGTTATCTCTTTATTGCTACACCTATTTGCCATATGAGGATTTACTTTTGCCAACATACTATTGCTCACTAATTTCTGTCGAGAAATGCTGAAAATTGCATTTTTCTCCCATATAATAAGCGTTTCGAAATAAGGCATCATATGGGAAATAATTGCAAAGGTAGTCCGATTCAATTTATTTTCAACGGCATTTACGTTTGAGTCAAAACACGTTAATGTAAAAAAATTCCGTGAAAATAACGGAACAATTTCAATCCGTAGGTTGAAAAGAAAAACCCATGGACGAACATTAAACAGATAGACAGACAGCCGGATAGGGGGAAATCGGTATAATAAAATGTAAGAATAAGTCAAGTCGATCTGTACATTCGTACAATCTCAACATAGTCTGTACCACAAGTGGTATCGAATATAATAAAAAATATTATATAAACAAGCAAAAACATTGCAGTGAACCAGGTTCCACGATTAAATACTACATATCATTCCGTTTAACATAATTATTTATATAACGATTTTTAAAAATAAATGCTAAGTACTCCTATCCGAACCATTTTCAATAGCGTTCGTCCTTGGGCCAAAATATGTTAGTGTGTCAAATTTCAACAAGATACCCTAGACTTTGCAATCTGTAAATTAAACACAAGAATATCGCACGGATGGTCAGCTAGACAGCGAAGCTTAGACAAATTCGGAAAGTGATTCTGAATCGATCAATACAACAAGGTATGCGTCTACCTCGAGCCCTTCTCGGTGTTGGATATATCCGCACAAGCTTAATATATCCCTCTACCGCAAGTTGTGTATATACCTTACGAGACGTATATTAGATTTTACCAAACATATTCTCGCTTAGCTTGAATGACGGAGTCGATATAACCATCTCTGTCTGTCTGTCTACATATCTGTTGTCCATCTATTGAACTCACAACAATGTATGTGATTCTAAGTGGTGGATGAAATGTTTGTTTTTTACGAAGTGCTGCAAACTCGTATAAATATGATTTGAAAAGTATGCGACATGCGAGAGATATGAAGTATCACTATCTACTCCAATAAAAAATTGCAAAAAGCCCCAACTACTAACCCGAATATAATTTCATTTTTTTTTTAATCATCAATAGGTGCTTGCATTGCTTGCTTTGACCAGCAACACCTAATGGTGCAAACAACAAAGTAATGAGAAGTACCAATGTACACCAATGGTGTTGACCTCTATACAGATAAAGTAACGGTTTTCCATCTACTATTATTGAATTACTCCGTGTATACAGACGCTAATCAAGGGACGTTCAAAATTGCATTTTTGATATTCATTACTTTTGTTGTTTGACTTGTTGTTGACTTTTGAATGTTTACGGTGATGCTGCTCCCTCATATCTCATTTGTCACTTTTGATTTGAACAGTTTAAGAGTGGTGATTTTAATGTTAACGACAAAGAGGACCCAAAAAAATTTGAGCTTGGCAACGACTTGGAAGACTTAGCAGACGCAAAGTCATTCTTTTGCATTACAACGTTTGGCCACACCCTGCAAGAGTTATCAAGAGGACACTGTTGCAGCTCGAGCGGGAAGTTCTGCCGCAGCCAGCGTGTTCACCAGACATAACGCCTTCTGATTACGCCCTGTTCAGATCGATACAGTATGAGTGGGCTGGCACGCGGTTTCGAAATGCTGAAGAAATGCAAATATGAATCGATGATTGGATCGGTGCCAAACCAATATCATCTTTTCGACACGTTATGCCACGTTACCAGAAAGATGCGAGAAAGTTGATGAAAAATGATGCAAAATACTTCGATTAATGTATGTTTTACCCATTTTTCTCAAGTGAAAAAATGATTAAAACACATGCAAGCAACTAATATTATTTAATGTAAAGTGCTTTAGAGAGAAGTGCTTGCTACAATTTTCCATATTCACCGTAAAATTCGCTTAAAACTAAGCAAAAAAAAAAAAACATCCGATTGAATTTTGTGTCACTCGTTTATTGAAAGTTATTCTAAATCTGATCCGAGATTAATTGCAATGTGAATTATAAAATAAATACAAATAATATAAGCAATCGATTAGATATATTTAAAAATATTGAGTCTTAATGGTAGTTAACATATAATACGCAAGATTTGCTTACGCAAACATTATCACATGAGATGATTTCTCCCAAAAGTTTTTTTTCACATATACAACTGAATGAATTGTCAACTAAATTAAAACAAGCGAAATTTATGTACAAAGGAAAGTTATCTTCTTTTTTTAATTTATTACAATATCCCTTATAAGCAGATACTTTATGCAGTTACAATAAATTAAAATGATTTAAAATTAGCTCAATAAGTGTACAATGAAAGTTTTGTAATGAGAAGATTTCAACGAAACTATGTAATATGTGCAAACAGTTAAATGCTGCTGACAGGCAATGATGGGTGGGTGAAAGGGAAAAAAGAGCAATTTATTTTAGTTTTTCATATAATGAAAGCGATTGGCATTCACAGTTTAATACTTAATGTTTAATTGGCTTGGAATAATACAACATAAATAACGCAATAACATAACCTATAAATGTTTATAACTTTTCTTTTTTTGTTTTACTAGTTGATTATTTTAATATTAGGGTTTATTTAACATATGTTCTAATAGTATTTTGAAGGTTAGGTGTATGTACGATAAAATATAAAAACCAAATTTAACAAAAGAAAAATTCTCTCTTTTTCAATTTTAATTGTGCGCACGGTTGTAACGGTTGTGATCATATGGAGTTTTGACATCAAATTATTAATAAATATGTTTAATATGTTTATTTATATATATATATATATATATATATCCATTTCAAAACGTAAGCTGGTAATTATCATCATATTAGAGTAAAACTTACAAACAGCAAAAATATCATTATTTCTATGATTACAAAAACTTAACATGAGCTTCATCAACTATTTCTCTCGAACGTAGCCTATGACCTAATCCATTTGCTTTTAAGTGAATCGTTTTTCTTTATCTTTAATGTGAATGAAAACATTTTCAATTTTAGTACTTTTTTTCACGGCTTAAAACATCTCCTTTCAATTATATTTGACAACTAAGACAACCCTTTGTTGCTTATGTTGTAGCATTTGCGGTATTCGAGACTCACATCAATTGCTGTTTCTAACACTTCGATCACAGCTTCATTTTACTAAAGTTGGTCACTTTCCGTAACCATGCGAAAATTCCCAAGTGATTGGTATTGAATCACATTACTATATAGCACGTGCTGTGAATCGTAATTGAAAATAGGATTGAGTATGTGGAGCACATGTATGGCAGTCAAGCATGTACTTTATTTAATCTAATCGCAAAACGCTAGGCATTTCTTAATCCTTCGCCCACCTATATCGTCTAGATGTCGACACTGTATTTCTTAAACCAACTCCTATGTCGACATAGAGCAGACATTAGATCAAATTATTAGTTGAGCAGTTAGTAGTGGGCAAAAAGAATTGTAATTACAACCGAGTAAAGAACGGTTTCACTTCAGGACTTATCAAGTTCTTTAGCTAAATATCGCAAAAAGTGAAGCGACTCTTTGATCCGACTTTATATAAAACACGCCCATAAACGAGAAGAGAGAAAACACGAGCAAAAATAAGTTTTCGAATTTGCTCATAAAAGAGTGGGAAGACGTTTATAAAAAGGAGGGCAGATGAGATGGAATGCGTCTCAAACTGTTAACTCCCAGTGAGATGCTAAAGAAATATTCCTTAAGCCATTTCAGTAAACTACGTTTGCAACATGATTTAGAATTGAATTTCTTCGATGTTGGAGTTGAGATATTAAATCCACAAAGGAGCCGAATATTACATTGTTATTGAGAGCATTGTCATCTACCAAGTGCTAATATTTTGATCAAAACATGCCCAATTTTGAAACGCATTCAATTCGACAAAAAAAAAAACAAATATGAAGTCAACAAAATGCAACAAAAATTACTTTCTAAGAAAACGAATAGTGTCCGAAGCTAAGCATAATTTCGCTGGTAAGCACGAAAGTTGGATTAAATACAAAAAGATTACTATAGCGCTTTGGTAAATGTGACACAGGAAACTTGCATTTGTCACTTGTGATATTCAATCTCACATTGCCGTAGTAGCCTACATTGCCTAGAGTGCTCTTTAATTCTCTTGCCAACGAATTTTTCAGTTTACATCAGTTGTCGCTAAATACAGTCACTTAGGCGCCTATTTTACTAATCCTGTATTTTAACGGTCTCTGTTCGCGAGCAAGTCTCGATGTACGTCGACAGCATGAAACTATTCTCCTTTGTTTTATTTGAAAATACTTCAATGCTATTTATGCTTTAATAACTTTATGGAATATAATAAGCAGTAAGTATCCGTTTCTTGCCTTCGCCGTATTTAAATTAGTGGGTCATATGATTCGTCGATAATTTACTGTGATCGATTGCCAAGGTTTGGCATGTTTGAGTTGGCTGAGCGGCACACCCGTATTGCCGATCTGCATCCATGGGAGTGCTAGATGAATGCATTCATTTTTTTTTTTCCTTTTTAATCTTTGATTTGTTTGTTTTGTTATATGTTCTTAATTACTTCCAAAGTTCTTTCTTTTGTTTATAGAAAAAAGGTGGTAACATTTTTGGATAATAATTTCGTAGTTAATCTTAAGAGTTAGTTGCCTGTACCTTTATAATAGAACTGAATTCCATCTATATAAAAATAAATAAACGTCGGTTAATTGTTGAGAATGACTTGTGGGCGATGGCCTAGTAGTAGTCGCCCTCAAAGCGCTTTGTAAGCCAAAAGAAATGTATAATGAATGTGTCGCGGAAGAGCCAAGCTCAGACCACAGCCCATCAATCAGGTGCTACCCTGTCTGAAGGTCCTGAATATCGTTTTAGCCAAGGCATTGCGGTGCTTATAATGATGGCGTAATCGGTTTGGGAAATAAAGAAAATATAAGGCGACGACTATTTACATCAAAGAAGAACAACTTTCACGCCCGTTGCTCTAACGCTTTTTTGATATAATACAAATCCTACTTGAAGGCTAAACCTCTTAAGAATGCGAAAAGTAAAAAATGATATAAAACGAAGGGCCATTAAGAGTTGAAAAGAACGGGAAACTGAAGAAGAAGTCCGTGTTTGACATGAAAGATAACCATCCTGCCCGGAAAAGGTTCGACTATATGGTATCATAATAAAAAGCCTTTCCACTGCGCTCTCTTCTTGCATGCTTTCGCGAGCTTAGCAATTAAACCCCTTTTGTTTGCGTTTTAGTAAGTGACGATTAATAACAATTTTACACAGTTTACAGCACATTTAAAATATAAATTACTTTCTAGTACGAATATATATATATATATATACATATATATATATATATATATATATATATATACATATATATATATATATATATGTATTTATGTGTATATAAATAAATTGCAAATATTTAAACAGGCCAGAACATATGTTATGTGCAAATTAAATAAACAAGTACAAATGAAATTTTTCTAAATACATACAATACATGTGAGAAAAGAGGGGAAGAGATATTATGTATATAGAGAGTAGGTAACACTTCAACATTACATACCACTACTGCTTAGTTAATTTTTTTTTTTTTTTTATTTTTTGTTAATAATAGCAAAAAATGAATGGCACGCTTCTTATTAGTGATTAAATGAAATTTTGTTTGTTCTTTTTTTTTGTTTTTTTGTTTTTTTTTTTTTAACATATGTTTACAACGACTTATGAGTGGTTAATGATAATAATAATAATAATAATAATAATAATAATAACATATTTGTAATTTAAATTATTTTAATTCTAACATAAATTCCACAATAAAATGAGTGGGAGACAAAATGTTTAGTTTACGAATTTCCAGTTTTAGAGAATCTATTTTTAAATCACTTAAAGCTTTCAATTTCAAGCACGTGTGTACATTAACCAAAACCATCAATATAAAGGCAATCTAAAATAAAAATACATTTAGAAAAAGGAAAGAAAGAAAATTATAAATAAATATATATATTTCAAAAAGAAAAAAAGTATTAATTATAATAAAACTCGTTTGCATTTTCAAGACAATTCAAGTTATGATATATATATAAAAACAACAACAAACACTTAAAAATTTAAACTTGAAAAAAGCTACTCACGATGCAAATTATTTATGAAAATGTGTATAAGTTTTAAGGAAAAATAGAAATGAAATTTACGATCACACACACACACACACATACTGTATTCAAAAAAATGATTTCCTACTTATAACTTGATTTTTGCGTTTTCCTTTTCTCCTTACACTAACTAACTTTCCTGAATTAAGCAAATCTAATAAAGTACGCAAGTGATTTTGTTTGTTTGTAAGGAGAAGAATTTACTGATTTATATCGAACTCGTCAAATGATTATTAGACGTAGAAGAAGTACCTATCGGAAGCCCGATCAACTTTAGGACAAAATTATGCAAAAAACTATAAAGTTAGCGCGTGCTAATGTATGATATAATGAATATAGGAGCATAAAAGCATTCGTAACTAATCCAAGAAAGTTTATTGTTTCAATTCACTGCAAAACTTTCGATTGGAATACAAGACGCTATAAAAGTAATTACAATTTGGGTACTTTACTGGCTTACTAATGTCACCGATAGAATCGTTTTAAAGGCAAACTTAAAAACGTTAAATAAAAACAAGGAAGAAAATTTTTCATTCGGTCGTGACCGAATCTTTTATAATCATCTTTGTTATTCTAAAAAAAAAAAAAAAAGACTAAAAAATGAAAAAATTTACATTTTCGTGCTCTATGATATTGGGTGGGCGCGGTTGCTTTTTGCCATTTTCGGAATGAAAGAGGGTTAGTTTTTATGGTGTGTGTGTGTGTGTGTCTTGTACCTTATAAGCTTTAAGAAAAAGGCACAAACAGCAAAGGCGTTCACAGTCTTTACTGTCTAGGAGTGTGGACGTTGTAGGCGTGTCGTTTGGATCCTTTTCCAATTCTCTTGCAAACATGCAGGCAATAACTTTATTTTATCGAAGGGACAAATATTCACACAATTCGGTAGACGGACAGACGGACGGATCAAGATGTTTAAGTGCATTTCGAATTTGAAATTGTCCGAGAATGTATATGCTTGCTTTACGATTATTTAGAGCTTGCTCCTGCTTGTTTTAAAGGCATTGTAAAAAAAATTTTCAAATTTTACACACCACCATATCGGGTAGGCGAGGTCAAATTTCCTCAATCTTGTCGAGGTATTACACAATCGTCCATAGAATATAAGGTAAAATTTTCATAGTTTTATCTGCTGTGGTTTACGAGTAATGAGCAAAAAACCAATTCCTTATTTCTTTTGAAAAAAAAGGGGGGTCCTTAGTCAGTTTAAGTGGAAATGAAGGCACGTTCAGGGATCAACCGGCCCTTTTCCATTACCAACCTGCGTGCAAGAATTTCCAATGTTTCTGTCAAAACTGAAGACGATAGCTTGGCGGTCTGGGGAATGTTTGCCGCACACATTACATAGACGGACCGCCGGACTTCAGAATTTGGTGCTGATCAAGAATATAAACACTTTGTGGGATTTCTGAACCTTCCTTCTAGCCTTTACAAACAAAAATGAATATACCTCTCATCCTTCGATGATGAGAAGATTATAAAGAGTAATATATGCCCTAGTGCGAGTGAGTCGTCACAAGGTAATGCAATCTGAAGATAAAGCACAAAGAAAACATCGACCATCGACTGCTGTCATCAAAAAGTGTCTTTATATAAATTATGTACGCTTGTAACGCGTTTTTATTTGTTACTCGAATCAACTACACAATGTCACTTGGGGAAACTGTCCACTGCAAGCACTACAGTGGGCGTGTGCGTTAAACAATTTATCTTATTTTTAATATCAACCTGTGTGAAGGAATTTCCAATGTTTTCGCCAAATTTAAAATCGATAGCTTCATTTTTGCGGCTACAGACATCATATAGGCAGACCGACGGACATGCTTAAATCAGTTGGGGATGGGTATGGAAATGATAATAACAATAATACAGAAAACGCAATTCCAACTAAAACAAAAAAAAAAAATATTCATAAAAATCTTTCATGACATTTTTCTCAGTATACTCCAACGATATGGATTAAGTTAAACCTGTTATATCACGAAAATAAGACCCCTCACCAAATAACAAATAATCAATTTATTTGTAGCAAGTTTAGTGAACTCTCTGGTTTAAAAGGCAGTAAATTTTTGCATTTTTTTTTTTTTTCGATAACAAAAAGCAAAAATAAAGCAACCGAGTTTTCTTATAAGATTGTACACGCGCACACGCGTTTTGTATCAATTTTTATGTATATTGACGTCAAATTATTTTTGTATTTTATCCCTGTATATATAGATATAAATGATTTTGTCCAGATATATAGATAAAAATAATTTTTTTTTTCTTTTTCCGATGCAAATAGCGTTGGCCAGAAAAACATATATAACCATGACCGTTGTGTCGTTGGAAGGTTAAACATTTAAACATCTTGGACGTTCTTGAGACAATAAACATAAACATGGTTATTTATTAATGATCAACAATTCCGTGTACACTTGACCGTAGCCGTTATACTAATAACATATCATAGGCGCTTTTGTTAGCGCTTGCTTTCCTTGACGCTACCACCCTCACCTTCAGCATGCATATATAATAAGATATTTAAAGCATGTATATATATGTAGTGTTAGACATTTCAATGTTAGAGAAACAATAAAAACTTGTTTTATCTGATTGTACCCATCACCGGAACGTGGAGATATATTCATTTTTTTATTCTCTTTATAAAGCTTGTTATTGTGAAAACGGAGAGTAAGACGAAGAAATGCTTCAGAACGATTTTCAGTAAACATTAACAAGACATTAATGTTGCAAGTAAATCGTATGAAATTGCATTTCCAATGGATTACAACAACTTGCCATTGCAATGCAGTCAAAGTTTTTAGAGACCTAATGACAGATAAATACTTTGTTTAGTTATGAAATTTGGATCTAAATGCAACTAAATGAATGGACGATTATCTTTAGTCGCGTCAGATTAATATTATAAACCTTTCGATTGCTTAAGCACACGTTACAGTAGCTTCTTATCTCAACCAATGAAAGTTTTGTGGAGATTTGATAAGGCAAGATAAGCATTATATGGATCCCAACCCTATATTCTATTAAAAGTCAAATTTTAACAAACCACGGTCGGGAGCTTTCAATGCGACACCACTGTCTAGCGCGAAATGATTTAAAACTCAATTCAATGAGCGTGACGGCTGTAGTAGTAACAAGTCGATACACTCACTGTTCGCCTCAAGATTAGTGTTTCATACCAATCACGTGAAAACTAAAAAATTTCAAGATTTATATGCGGACTTAAGCTATGAGCTTTCCTGTCCACATTCAAGTTTCTATATCAATCTTTGCCACATTGAAAATACCTAAAACGGGTGGTAATTGCCGGTTCGATAAACATGGCTAAACTAACTCAGAATCTTGCATTATTTAAGTTTAAATGATATTCAATGACAGAGGCACTCTGGAGGGTCTTGAAGTAGACAACCGTTTTCCGGAACAACACTGTGCCTTTCTTGTACGCAAATTTGCTAAGTGACGACCAAATGTGGTTGCACTGCGGATCAATACAGACAAGAAATCCCGTGTTGAAATGGTTACCGGTCGACACCAAAAATGAAGCGCATCTTCACCATGAAAATTTAAAAATTATACTTGTATAAACAAAGATTCAGTTTTCGAAGCAATGAGTGCATAAGATTAAAAAAATTAACCCAACCGAACAAACTTTTTCATACCAATAGAGAATGTCGAAATACTATTACAGAGCGAGTTTCGTGAAGAAATTTTAAAATTGCAATTTTTTTCCATATAATGACTATTCAAAATAAGGCTCGAGTGTGCTCGGGAGTAGTAACGCACGCATGCAAAATTTTGAGAGAATATATCAGAAACTACGACCGGGAGCTTACACACCAGTTTACGTGGACAGATAGCAGACGGACGCACGGACAGGCTTACATTCAGCATCATTTTCTGAACAGATCACTACAATAAAGTGTGGGTCTATCTTAAGTCTGTTTGCGTGTTACACACTTCCGCATAAACTTAATGTGCCCCATACAATATGGCACTGGTGTAGGATATAAAATGGAAAGTTATTACTAATTTTTGTACAAAAACAAAAAAAAAAATCGGGAAGATAAATAGGTTTTTTTGTTTACCTTTACTCACGCACTTGCCATTACACCCGCACATCTTACTGATCTGGATTTTAGAAACGGTAGGACAAGTTTTGAATAATCCCATCCTTCAGTGTTTAGTGCGAAAGTCTTGCTTAAGCCCTAAAACCAACCGTATGCATGCATGGATTAGTGTTCGAGCGATAAGTAATAGCTCGAGCGTTAAATTGTACATAAAATTTAATGTAGAAGAAGATGAATTTACGATGATTACGTCATTTACTTGACTTCGTTAGTAAACGTAATTTATGTAAAGTACATTTCTAACGGAATTTATATATTCTAAATGCAATCTATTAAAATAAAAAAAAATAAAAAAACTATGTACGGAAACATGGTAAGTGAGGTAAGCAAGGTTTACAACATTTTGACTATACAGACGGATAGACAAGCCTCATGTTTTTCTTTTTTTTTTTTTATCATTATTATTATTACAAAATCTCACTGCTTGCCAGCCAACAAAAATAACAAATTTAACAATATGTATATACATACATACATACATATATATATATATATATATATATGCATATTCATGACTTGAAAAGCCGAAGGTGATCACAAAATGAAAAATCGTCTACCAAACCAAACCCATATATATATATATATATGGGTATATATACATGTACATAGCGTATATACATAAATGTATATATGTGTGTACACTACAGCAGATGATGACTGAATGATTAAGCAGTTTGTGGCTTAGCTACGTGTGCAATATGTACTACATAACATATATATATATATATATATATATATATATATGTATATATATACTTGTACATAGATATATATATATATATGTATATTTTGTATATATGTTTACTTGAAAGAAGAATCTTATTCATAACTATAAATAACTCCTCTAGCGAAAATTGTGTGCACACAGTTCACTTTTCTTTTAATACCTTCTTCTTATGGCTCATCATCCAATGCAGTTGG
Source organism: Glossina morsitans morsitans (assembly GCA_001077435.1). Taxonomy (NCBI): domain Eukaryota; kingdom Metazoa; phylum Arthropoda; class Insecta; order Diptera; family Glossinidae; genus Glossina; species Glossina morsitans. The sequence continues at coordinate 109,259 of CCAG010001933.1, forward strand.
TAACATTTTAATGGCCACTAAAGAATTGAAAATTAACTTTATTTTTTTTTTGTTTTTTTCTTGTTTTTGTTTTCTTTTTTCATTCTCTTAACCTGCTCTACTTCAAATTTAATGAATTAAAATTTATTACTTGCTTATCACTTATTTCACTTAAAAGCATGTGGAAACTACTCTAAAAATAGGTTAAATACAAATATTTTAATATCGATTGTCTATGCTGCGTACGTATAATAAATTTGACTTAAAAGTTTCCTCTCGTTGAGTTTTGTTAAATACACGCTTATAAACGCGCCTTACTATTATATAGAGGAAGTAGAGACAATTGAGCAAAAACGTTTGTTGCATGTGAAAAAAATTACTTTAAACATTTGTTTAATATAACATGCGATCCGTGGGTATATTGTCATTGCAGTCATTAGCAGAAATCAGGGCCAAACTAAGGAAAATTGCGAATTTTTATATTAAAATGTCTGTAATGAATTTATTTATTTAGTAAAGATATTATGTAATAAATGCGAGCTGATCAAGAACAACTATGGGGCATTTTATTAAAAATGTTGTAAAAGTTCAGATAGTAATAAAAGTTTTAAACAGAACTTTTTATGAATTCCAAAGAGATCATCATTTTCTTTTTTTTTTGCATGGATATTTTATTATATTCTGTTGAAAAATGGGAGATAAACTACAACCTACATAAGCAAGCGTTCATAATAGTTCTTAAAAGTTTAGCGAGTTAAGCAATACCTTTACAGAAGTAACTATCTTCAAGACGAACGCAAAGAGGCTTAGAAAAGATTTTCTTTGTAATGAAAGAAGAAACAACAAAAATAATAATAAATGAATTTTTTTATTGTCACAAAAAGAACAACACGCTTTTGTATCCCAGCAGTACTTTGACTCTGCCCCTACTTACTCTGTCCAACTAGCGTACATACTCCTAGGGGCGGCACATTTTCATTTCTTTCTTTTGAGGTTATGTCATGAAATTTCTTCTAGTTTCTTTGAAGATGCAATTTGTGAAATCTTGCCGTTTAATCATAGAACAATGCACGCTTCAAGAACATTTAAGAAATTATTTAAAAAGTAACACATGTGCATAAATGCATAATAAATATGGCGTTTGATCAAACAGCAAAAGTCATTTTCAGGTTACGGCCGTTCGTACGTCTTTCGTTGAGATGAACTGCACCTCCTTATATGAGTTGGAACATTCTCGGTTATGTACAAGACAATTTGCATATAGCTTCGGTGCACTACTTGGTCGCGCGGAAGCAGTGGCCGAGGAATACTTCTTTAGGTGCACTCAATGATAGCTTTAGAAAGTTTTTCTCTAAAGTGTTAAAAATTTTCAATGTTTCTTCTGCCTACGCCACAAACATGAGCTTATCAATGCTGCAACGGCACATTTTTGGAAGGCCAAGAGTACGTCGAAAGGAAATCGCTGTCCTGTCATAATCCATTAAGAAACTATACTCCGTAATAACGATAGCCCGCTAAAAAAGAGGCCGTTACTAAGCAATTTTCATATCGAATATCGAAAAAACCTCTTCTCTAAACACGAAATATATAATTCCTCAAGTGTGGCTCCATGCAAAGTTTTCTTTTTCCTAAACAACTAACAATTATTTTCTAGAAAATTTTTTTGAATTTTTCAAAAAATTTTAATTTGTACAAAATTCGATTTATATACCCTACAACAAGGTCACATTCAAATTGTGCGGACGTACGCAACACCCAGAGAGGAAATTAGAAGTTGGAAGTAAGTGCTCCACCATAGTAAATTTCGCTATTGGCAGCTTAATATCTATCCGTTATACCCTGCAAAACATTTGGTACAAGAGTTAATTAGGTCCACAGTACAGTCGCTAGATGTAGCACAGTCTTTAGGTGCAGAGCAGTCGCTAAGCTCAGCGCTGCATTCAGCTAAGTGCAGCGCTGCATTCAGACAAGTGCAGCACAGTCGCTAAGTACAGCGCTGCTTTCATCTAAGTGCATATAGCATATAGTATATTACAGTATATTGTATACTACAGCACATAGTATACTACAGTATACTATATATATATATACAAGCACTAATTTTACGACCGCTGATCAATAAAAATGCCAAAATAATTGCAAAAAGCGCTGCACTTAGTTTAGTTTATTAGTTTATGAAAATTCTTTCTTAGTTTATGAAAATCATAAATGGAGTTGTAAAAAAGGAGCAAATAGACGACCGCTCAGAATAAGGCGGATAGTCAGTCATACCTCATCCACAATAAATAATAACGATACGTTGAAATGTTTGTTAGGGTTATGAAAAACTTTTACTTAATATATTAGGTGGTGAAATAAATTGTTAGGGCCATGACCAAGAGAAAAAAGTGCGGCTGTGCTGCGCCTAGCTGAATGCAATTAGCTGAATGCAGCGCTGCACGTACCGATGGCTCTGCACTTAGCACATTCATCTAAGTGCAGCGCTGCATTCAAATAAGTGCAGCACAGTCGCTAGGTGCAGCGCTGCATTCAGACATGTGACCGCTGCACTTAACTGAATGCGGTGCTGCACTTAGATGAACGCAGCGCCGCACTTAGCCGAATGCAGCGCTGCACTTAGCCGAATGCAGTGCTGCACCTAGCGATGGCTCTGCACTTAGCCGAATGCAGTGCTGCACTTAACTGAATGCAGCGCTGCACTTAGCGGCCGCGCTGCATCTAGCTAAATGCTAGCGACTGTGCTGCACTTAGATGAATCCAGCGCTGCACCTAGCGATGGCTCTGCACTTAGCTGAATGCAGCGCTGAGCTTAGCGACTGCTCTGCACCTAACGACTGTGCTACATCTAGCGACTGTACTGTGGACCTAATTAACTCTTGTACCAAATGTTTTGCAGAGATATTAAGCTACCAATAGCGAAATTTACTATGGTGGAGCACTTACTTCCAACTTCTAATTTCCAAAGTTGTATTAGTTACACTACTTAACGCTGAATTAATTAATTATTTTGGCATTTTTATTGATCAGCGGTCGTAAAATTAGCGCTTGTGTTTTGCGTGTCCAAGGTTGAGATTCACGTGATATAAGTGATATAAGTGAATATAGGTGATATTTTCTAGTTTGGCCGCACTAGGGCCTCAAATTTGGGTGTTCTCCCATATGAATTTTACGCTAACATACCAAATTTCAAAAAATCGTTAAAAATAGTTCCGTATGGAAAAAATTAATTTTTTTTTCCTTTTCGATAGGTGCTTTTATATAGATTCACGTAATATAGGTGAATATAGGTGACATTTTCTAGTTTGGCCGCACTAGGGTCTCAAATTTGGGTGTTCTCCCAAATGCATTTTACGCTAACATACAAATTTCAAAATCCAACTGGATTTTAATTGGAATTATTTAATATTGGTAGGTGTCTTTGCTAGTTAAATTCGAATTTATCTTCACACCCTTCAATTATTTTATGATTTTTCAAGGTAACTCCTATAACTAATCATTTCAAAAGAAGCCCACTGCTCTTCACTATGGATTATGTAAACATTCTACTATTGTTACAAGCTTTCTTTTTTGTTTGCTATTTTCGATGTGTTTGTGTACTTGCAAGGTAAGGTCAGCCTTCGGCTTTCTATTTCAGTTTTCCCAATTGGTGGGACGGATGTGGTTAAAGGTGTTCTTTGAAAGAACAATGCTGAGTCAACAATAGTTAAAATCACTAGTTTCCATGGATGGGCTCAATAAATTTAGATTGGCATGTAAGCTCAGGGAAAACTACATATTGTAGAAGGAAAGGAGTAATTTTCGGTGCATCTATCCAATGTGTACTCATTTACTGCGCTACGATTGAATTGTGAGCCCCTTTTAATCACTTAGCTGCCATTGACGACGCATATAGTTGCCGTGGACAAGGTAATGTTTTGTGTACTCGAGTGTAATCGTCATATGCTTATACCGTGCCACAAGTGGAGTAGGGTGTGAAGTTTCTGTAACACGCAGAAGGGCTTAAGGCTCACCTTTTATTATACCGAACAGAAAATGATTCTGAATCGATCTAAGCCTGTCTGTCCGTCCGTCGATGTCTATGTATATATATTTGTGTTCAAGCTTTTTTTGAGATATTTTGATGAAATTTAGCACACTAACATTTTTTAACCCAACGACGAACAGTATGGAAAATAGTTTCGATTGGTTCACTTTTTCGACCCACTCCCCACATAACGCACTATTTTGGAAAGTTGTTATATGTAAAAAGATTGCAATTTTCAAAATATCTCGACAAAAGTGGCTAAGTAACAGAATTTCAGCATTCTAAATTGGTATGAAAAGTTTGGACCGGCTATGGCAATTCTTTGAACCCCCTCTCATATATATGTAATTTTAACTTTCAATGCTTTATGATGAAAATCAGATCATAACAGTAATTTAAAATAATAAAAAAATTAATTCTACAAAATTTGGACCACGTACGCCTATCTTTGTATCCCACCACATACAAGGATTTGCACGAAAATTTGTGTTTAGGGTTTTAGGACAGAAAAGTCCAAGTTTTATTATATTATGATGAAAATTGATCCAAAAAGTAATTGTGCTGAATTTTGAACATGCACCACAATTTTTGAACCTCTTGGCCACAACAACTCTTACGGACGGTCAGCCTTTATTTGCAAAAAGGTGTAATTTTTAATCCATAGTTCCTTAATAATAGGTTAAATTTTTGTTTTTTATGGCAAAAATAAGAATTGCGATAGACAATTGTCGGCCCCGATTATTATGCTTATTGCTGTTTTCGACAGGTCGCGGCAGCTAACTGGTTATAACTCTCTTATGCTTTCAGAAACTAAAAAAAAAAAACAGCTACTAAAGAATTCTATTCTATTTGGCTATTGTTGTCTCGCTTTTCGATATCTCTTCTGTCCGCATGACGACAAGTGTTATTTACATAAACGAATAACCCCGAGCTGTTCTCAATTGCTATCACTTTTAGTTGTTTTTGTTCAAAGCAAACTAAACGCTTTAAAAATTTATAGTTTCGTAAAGAAACATCTTTAGCTACCTTTTTCGCTTAATTCAATGTTTTCGGGGCTTGAACTGTTTTTTTTTTTTTCTCTCATTTCAAGAATATAATTTACATCCTTTTAAGCTTTTCTCAGATAAGAAAAATATTAATCAATAATACACTAAAAGACATTACCGAATGAATAAATTGTTGATGGCATTTTAGAAAGCAAAGATAAGGATGTTAAGCGTCATGCACTTGTGCGTGCGTGTTTGTGTGTTTTTTTTAATTTTCTTTATATTTAAAATTTAAAACAAGTTTGCTTCCTTGGTTACCAATGCATGTGCATGGATAGAGAAGGGTCTACATCTGCACGCAAAACTTGCTCATGTTTTATTGATTTTTCTATCTGCCTTTGGATAAAGGATGTATAGTCAAACAGGCAATCGGATATTTGAACACAGCTGTTGTTACAGGATTTACGCATACATGGGTAAAAGAATTTAAACATTACAGGTCTCCTCTTCCTTTCACTATATGCATAAGATTATCAATGAAATAAATACGCTAGGGACTCATCTGTTGTTGCGTTCACGGCAAAATAAAGGGAAACCAAACAAATGGACTTTTTTTTTTTTTCGTTAGAGATACATCGCAAGATATTTGATATGCGTAAGGTATACGAAAGCAGAGATAAACCTTTAAAAATGCATGATTTCTTTTCTTTTCCTTTTCATAATAAGAATAAAGTACAATTTGACAGATTTCGTCGACGAATATTAAAAATTATAATAAAAGACTCAATTGCTTGCTTGAAACAGAGAAAAAAAAATGCTCATATCTTAGGAAAGATTTATGACTCTCTACAGGTATCACGGTAAAAGAAGCAGAATTCAATGAAAACTTGTAATAAAACATTTAAGGACTAGAGTTGATGAAGAAACTCAATTATTATTTAACAAACTATGAAATTGATATCTTTTGCGGTATTCTATTTTATAACTGGAATTCTTCTCTCATAGTAATCAGAAATATTGCGAAACCTTGAAAAGTTTCTATTAAACAGGTATATGGTTAGGATTGTAAGACTTCAAAGTTGCCAAGGGAAACGGACCTACGGAACAAATTTTTTTGAAAAATTTTTGAACAACAACGACAACAATAAAAAATAGTAATTTACGTCTTTGTTCCAATGGTTTTTGCTTCGACTATCATGATATTGTGGATATAGTGCTTTCTTTCAACGCTTGGCTTGCAGAAGATATTCTCTAAAAGTTTGGAAAGCTGTCTGTTTTCTGGTTTAAATAAAGTCGCCACATCTTCAGGTGAACCAAAATAATTGATGCGTTTTTTTGCTCGTTGGAATGTTTGTAACCCGTTTTATTTATAATTTTTTTAATGTCCTCTATACGTGCGGTCACGGTGGCGATCCGGAAGGGTTATAGGAAGCAAAAAGGGAATAGTCTGCGTGAACGTTCGGCTTGAAAATGGAGACATCAGGTATGCTGCTAGGTTGTTCCAAAGGCGGGCAGTACGGTTAAAACACACAGTATCGCGGTACTATTTTGTACGATATATAGACAATTCCAGAACGAATGGTTGAGAACGCTGAGAAAGTTTGTTGAACACTTGCCCTGAATGAACCTGTACATAAGCGCAGCACAGCCGCAGCACTTATTTTGTGCTCAAACGATTGATTTCACAAAAGGCTTATAGCTAAGCAGACCATGTTCAGCTCGTGAGGCGAATACTTAGCTTAATTTAACATAATTTATATCATTGACTGGTAGATACATCTAAGTTCATCCCAAAAAGAATGACAAAAGGTTTGAAAGCAGCTCACAAACTGCAAGCAAGCGTGTAAGCGTGTTTGTGCTTTCATTAAGCTTACAGTGAGTAAACACCGCAAATATATCCTTGCTATCTGATTGCATTCTTCCAAATAACATATATTGTCGATTTTGTAGTCGTACTCGAGCAAATTAAGGCATCAGCTAAAGAAGCTCCTTCACCACATTTATAAAACTGGGACATGTATTTTGATTGCAATGCACATTGAATGATGCCACTATCCCGTCTAAGTGAACACAAGACCTTTTGGATTTGACGTGAACACCTGCAGTGAATATTTAATGGATAATGGAAATCGGTGTTGCAATGAGTGAATTTTGCAAATCCCGAAATTCTTAAATACGTCCCAAAAACATGATTGCTCATGGCCTCTTTCCTCCTCAATCTAAAAAAACGATTATCTTTAGAATAATCAAAGAAATTGAGTTAAAATCGAATAGATTTTTCAATTTCTCTATTCCTAGTTCCATGCACACACATATTGAGAGAAAATTAATTTAATTTAATACCAATAAATAATAGGATCTGAAAGTATGCTGCATTGATTTTGCTTCTTCTTTTTTTACGATGAATCAATTTTCTAGAAAATATTAAGGAAAAGATTTATCGAAACGAATCTAAAAGAATTTTTAATAATCGCAAAATATCATATAAAAGCATGCAATAACTCATAAAATCTATCACCCTTGTAGACTGTGCGTCATTAAAAAAACACAAACTAAGTAATTCTAGCTCATGATGAAAGATACGTTTGTTTATATATTCGAAGACAATGTTTTTTAAATATTGTCATGAATTCTTAAGAAGCCTAACATACACAGAAGTTTGTTCGTAAGTGCCTTATATTGATTATGTTTATGTACATCTAAATATATATAAGTATATTATATACATATGTAAGTATATTACATACACATATAAGCATATTATATACATATATAGATATATTATATACGTATATAAATATATTGTACACATACATAAGTATTTTATATACATATATAAGTATATTATATATAAATAAATAAGTAAGTAAATAAATAAATGCACACATATATATATATATAAATGTCTGCTGTTAAGCAGTTCGCAGAGTCATATCGGACTAATGAACGGATAACCAGTTTAAATTCATTGCTTCTTAAAGATTCCTACTGTATTTTCTGCATTTATCCCCTGGTATTTAGCATTGCCAGACGTGCTCTGTATAAGTGAAAGTTGAAGCAACTGATCTGAAATGAGAATTTCGCTTTCCACGAGATGGGCGCACTTGTTCTTCTTCACTTAATATATACCTAAACATAGATGTGCTGCACGAATTTTGGCACTCAGGCATATTCCAAAGACTTTTGGCATATCAATACCTCAATGGTACCAATACCATCCGAACATCAAAGAGACACAAAAGGCCACAACTTTGTGGCCATGAGTGTTCCGCTTCGGTGTCGATGGGAACGGCTAACCTATGACTTTTTGCACTCGGGACTGTTGGTGTAGACCCACTTTTCATCGCCAACTATAACACGCGTCCTTTTTCGCCTCGCAAGGAATGAAGCCGCGATCTAGAAACGGTTCGAAATGGCGTTTTCAGTCAATTCGTATGGTAGTGGTTTTCTCTTTCTTCTGAATGCTTCCTATCGCACTTAACCTCTAGAAACAGTTGATTCATCCACTGCTATGCCTTTCGAAAGTTTTTTGAGAATTTGAGATAGGTTTTCATTCAGTCTTGCAATTCATTGCGTTCGAATTTTTTTTGAGCATCAATCATCACTGAAAATCACCAATTTTAAACAGTTGAACCGAAAATAGACCATTAGGATATGATGGACCAGCATCCCCATAAGCTTCGAAACGTGTTTGATAGACTTCGGCAACAGGTTTCTCCAAATTACACAACAAAACAATGAAGGTGGAAAATGCAATTTTGAGCGCTCCATGATTAGCGCCTGTATACGACGAATAACTCACTGATATTAAATGGAAAGCTGTTAGTTTATGTAGATAAAAGTCAAAATCATCGATTAGTGTATCATTTTCACCCATAGATGATCAAAATATGTACAAGCATCTATTAATAAACGCAGCGACGAAACTAATAAACAATCGTCTATCTCGTGTATGTTTTGTCTCCTTTTGTGAGATAGGAGGTAAGGGACCTATGGGTGAATACTAAAATCGAATAACAAAAAATATTATCACTCCGTTCGTCTGAACTGAATTAATGTAAATAAAAACAAAGAAAAAGCAATACCCAAAAGTTACGTTGTGCTTTTAATTCATTTATCTAGATATATAACGGATCTCGCAATACATTTGCATGTATATATATATATATATATATATATATAATGTAACTAGTTACATATGAATTGGAAATGTATTGCCAAACTTCCCTTAATTTACGTGCGTACATGTATACAGTATAGCATGTGAACACGTCTACGCATGTATAATGTTTATATTATATATGTATATGTAATTTATAATCAGCAAAATGCAAATGTTTTACGTGCACCTTCATAGCCTGAATAATTGATAAAAGAAAGTTTGCTTATACCCCCCAACCAAAGAATAATAATAGAATGAATGGGAGAAGTCTTTTTAAATGTAAATTTTTAAAATTCTCCAATACCTTTAACGCAATACATCACAGGTTAACGGAAAGCAATATATATAAAAGGAAATTTTAAATTCTGCATGAGAGTAATAAATAAAGCTTTGAAGCATTAACTAAGATACGAAGCGCCTTGTCGTCGCATAAATTTTACCATAGGTGTGGTCTATCAATTTTCTCATATCGTTTGTGATATTTATTACAAATCCTATAAAGTATTTATATACTTGATTATCTTGACATTGTGAGACGAGTTATGAGCGTTATGAGTACCGTTAAAAATTCGAGTACCTGCCATTTAATATTCATTCTCCGATCCTAATTTCCATATATGCTTGCGATGGTATGGAGCCGTTTGTAAATTCAAAATTGAGGGGTGGTAATGGAATGATAAAGTTAACAAAGTATGCAGAACCAAGTATCCAAAAAAAAAACCACATTAAGAGTTTGCTTTAAATTTTGTATGTAAAGAGTGAACGAAGAGCGGGTGCTGTCGGTTCTAAGCGACGATATATTTTTATATTAAATTAGCAATTATTGTCTCACTTTTTCTACAACCAAAAATTTGTGGAAAAATGCAGTCTTGATTGACGTTAGCTCTACTCTGCCACACTATATATTTATATATTCTATACGATTTTCCAAATTCCAAAATAATATCACCACATCAAGCGATTTTTCGTTCGATTTATCTGGTCGTTGAATTTGATTTCTCATCATCGCAAAGATTGATTTTGAACATTGAAACTTTTATAATCCGCAAATGAAAGACACGAAATTGTAGTTCACTCCTTTTCCAATCCTTTCACAAGCATTGAAATTGCCTTGTACAGTTTTGAACGACAGTTGGGCACAACACATGTCCTTCCGGGATGTCGACAATACGCGTCAGTCTCTTCATGAGGTGTATGGGTTGTTCCACATTTGTCCAACAAATCAAATGTGGATTGTGATCATAAAAGTTAAAGTTAACTTTGGAAATGGACGAGATCTATTAATGTCCCGACAATAGTATATTGGTACCCAATAAGTTAGAACTTATAATTTAAGCATTCAAACGTAGAACATCTGATGCAAATATTATTCCACACCAGCTGAAAACGCAATGTCAAAAGTGATCCCAACCATCGTGACGACGAAAACGTCCGTGTTACAAAAAAGGAGTAATGGATCTCTATTCGCTCGGTTACCTAGCACGCACATCAAATAGATCCATTGAAATTACCGAATAATTTCTAGTATAGCCAATTGACGGATTGGAACTATGTGCACCGCGTCTAGAAAAGACGTTAAAGTTCTTTTAGGCAAAGGATTTCTAAACGGTTTTTCGCTAAATTGTTTCAACTTAATTACAGGCCAATACGTACTACGAAATGTAAATTACAGCTTCCTGTCACAACTGAGAAGTGCCCGAACATTCTCAAATTTCTGGAGTAGTCTTTACGAAAGAAAACGTTTCAATAATATATGAGTATGATAGAAGAATTGCCTGAGAAGCCTACGCGAAACGGGAATATATTTGTGAAATCTTTTATGTCAATTTCATCAATGCAATGTCACACATCTACAACTGTGCAAAGGCGCCGATCTGCTAAATATGACGACATCAATCTGAAGTAGTCCTAATCAGAAGAAGACAAATCAGGAGAGTACTCTGCAATCGAGATAATCGGCCCCAATTGAAGATCACTTTCTGAGCTGTTTTCGCTGGAGATTGACGGGTGTATGGGAATTTCAGCCCCTTTTTAAAACTCGAATTTTTTGCACAATGGAAACGATTTTCTAACTATATCATAACTTATTGCTCTTCTACTCAATTATCTCCCTAACCGTTATATGAAGTAAGCAACTTTCAAGCGATTTTACACATGCTTTTAACTAACTGCGCCATATTGCTTCAAGCACTTTCTAAAAAATTCTGATTACACTTTGAACTGCGTACCTTTACGAGATAGAAAAGCAAGCAGTCATCGTCATTAGTAATTTCAAGCTAAAAAAATTTGCCAATCACAGAAGTATGTTTTCTATAATAAAAATTAAGAACAATAGAAGACGATACCACGCGTTACTTCAAATTAATCCTTTGTTGTATAAAAATGAATTAATAACAAATTAAAAATAGTATAATAGTTGAGGTGATAAATCGATAAGTAATTCGAGCATTTGTACTCTGACTGGAAAATGTGTTATCTAACAGCAATGCCTTAAATTATTGAATAGCGTCAAGAAACTTAGGCGACCATAAAATAAGTATCTACGACTTCGAGGGATTTTCTTTCTATTTTTTAACTTGGAACTGCCAGCCAAAAAAGTTGTGGGCAAGTTACTGTTGAAAATATTCGGTCGAGTCATAAGTAACTCCCGATGCAGCCAAGTACAATCTGTTGTTCATATTTACCCACTACAGGTCACCGAAACAAGCGAGTTTTTGTCTTCACTATATAGATGAGGATACAGTCGTTAGTCGTCTGTCCACAGTTTTATGTGATGTATGTTACATTCAACTCTTCTTCTTAACCTCTGATATGGAGAGTCAAAAAGTGCATTTTCGACATGTGATGCTTTGGGAATTGAAACAAAGCAATAGCACTACGGCGACAGCTGAAAAAATATCCAGCGCATACGGTGAAGAACTGATAACTGATCGGGCGATTAAAATTTGGTTTGTGAAATTATCTTCTGGAGATATGACGTTAAAAGCCGGGACGCTCTTCCGACTTTGACAAGCTTTTAAAGGCAATATTGGAGCAAAATCCACGCCACTCTAAAAGAGGTATAGCAAAAAGGTTGAATACTTTACAATCAACTGTTAAATTAATATAATTTTGTTATTCAACGGAGACAAAATAAATGTTTGGTAAAAAAACGGATGTTTCTTAAGACTCGACCTAACATTTGACCGACACTGTGTAGGTTCTTTAACAATAGCGAGCATGACTGCAGTGGAATATCTTGCATTTTAAACTTGCCCTGTAGAAGTGATTTAAGAATATATGCACCGAGTTTATGTTCATCCAATTTTGTTATTCTAAGAATTTGGAAGACAGGTAGATAGAGGGACGGATAATCCCATGTACACCATGACAATATTACAGTAGATAAACACGTCTTTGAAGCACATATATTTTCTGTTACAAACATAACATAACATAAGCATTATTGCATTTGGTGACCAAGAAAAAGTGAGGAGATCGGTTCATAAAGTTTGAATAATATTTCATTGTGCAATACAGTACGTATGTACAATTTAGTACGTGTGTAAATTGTTACAAATACAAAAGCTTTCTACATAGTGATAGTGATTAGTACAAGGTTGCTGGTCTAAGTATTTTTGTAACTGACAAGCCTTGATATGATAGTCCTAAAAATATATATATATGCACGTAGCATTCATTGTATGCATAAATTCCTAAAGCAGAAGCCAGCAAGTGAACATATTCAAGTGAACATATTCAAGGTTTCAACAAAAGCACTTTCCTATATGAAACGCTTTACGTCAAAAAAGTTCCGTTAAATTGTGGATGGATTCGAGCTATATAGTATTGATGAAAATTAAGATCTTTTGTCCGTCGCTCTGTCCGCCCATTACGCGTATCGCGTATTAAAGCCTATATTGAGAATAAAAATATCTACAAATTTAAATTAAGATCTTTCGTCCGTCGCTCTGTCCGCCCATTATGCGTATCGCATCGTATTAAAGTCTATATTGAGAATAAAAAATTTCACAAATTTTCCTAACAGAAGTGGTTAAATTGCTTAAAAAGCTTATTTCCCACGATGTAGTATTTACACAAAAAAGGGCTAAATGTAGTAATAAAGGCCGAAAGAGCCTACGGTGACTGGGAAATCTACGTCTTGGAAAAACCTCTTTTGTTATACCACACCACGAAGAGAAGTAGTTGCTTTCATTTATGATTCCTTGCTTAATTTTTTTTGCTTATTTTGCGTTAGGCATAATTGTTTTACATCCATGGCTGGTTGAAAGACTCGTGTCTATCGAGTAATGATTGGCAAGAAAGATTATCATAACTTTAGTCTTTAACTTTTCTTAAAATTTTAAATCGATTAAACTTTCTATTTTCCTCGCCGGCCCCACTGATCGAGCTATTAACAAGCCCGCATGTCCGGATAAATGAATTTATATCTAACTATATGTAGGGAAACATTTTGCATGCAGGGTATGGGCACGGTGATGACCTTTATCGATTACATATAGAAAGAGAGGGAGGATTAGTGTTTCTTTAAGTTCAACTTCAAAGCGGACACATCTGGAACGGTGGGGAAGACAGGTAGGTCATTCTGTATATGTACTTATGTACATTACAACATTCCAAAATGATGGACAATTATATCTTCTGAGTTTATCTAAAGGAGTAGTTTGCTTTTTTCCTCAGTTGACAGCATCATAACTGACATCTGTGTCACATTTCGTAGCACTAGCTTTAGTACTTAATAAGACAAACTCGTTTGCGTTATACATGTACGAACGTATAAAAATTGCGCCCTAAACCGAATGTGATTTTTTCTTATTTTCAAAAGGTAATTTAAAAAATAGATGAAACTTACGGGACAGGCCTGTGTCACTCACCTTACATTCGAAAGGCTTTATTAAGATGGTATTGCAATAAAATTAGGATTTTTCCGAAAATACCTCGATTGACAACTAGGTATTGATTGATCTTCTCGATGTAACTACATTTTTACTTGTGCATTATTATATAAGCAAATTTATTGCTGTTTTAACCAAACTTAATAAAAACTTGAATTTTGTCTAAGAAAATATTGGGCTTAACTTTTTACATTCACCAGTAAAGGATGACGGGATACATCCATTTTTATCAAAACGTTTGCAGTAGAAAGACGCCCTAACATGTATTCATATATTCTCGATCAGTATTAAATTCTCAATCAATCTAAGCTCGGCCCTCAACATTCTCCTCCCCGAAAAAACAAAAATCAAATCACATTTTGCAAAACGTTGGAAGTTCTCGCATTCAGGTTAACCTGGAAAGACGCCCAAATCGATCAAAGCTGAGAACATCTCTCTTGCAGTAGAAACATGCCCTAGCATGTATTCATGTATTCGCGATCAGTATCAAATTCTCAATCAATCTAAGCTCGGCCCTCAACATTCTCCTCTCCGAAAAAACAAAAATCCAATCACATTTTGCAAAACGTTGCAGGTTAACCTGGAAGGACGCCCAAATCGATCAAAGCTGAGAACATCTCTGTTTTTAAAATCAACTGAGTTTATTGCGCGTTTACTTATAAACTGTAAGATATATAACGATAAAAATTTTCACGTATATTGACTGGGTTATGCTACAGTACAAATTACTCAGAGAATGCCCCTTAAGCGCGTAGCAGGGTGACGGGCAGAAGCAAGAAATAAGAATGCGGCCGCAGCCTAGTGGATGAATCTACCACACTAAGATTTGATGTTGCGAACACAGACTTGGTGGCAGTGATTTTTAGCTACTCGTCTGCTCATGCGGACTGTACTTGTGGAAAGAATTCGTCCACGAACTCCCAATATTATAGAGAACCGTAGTAGTCAACTCTTCTTTTTTTTTACTTTGAAGAAATTACTATAAGGCATTAAATAAAACTGTGACTTCTTCATACGAAAGTATCGTCTTTAAGCTTTACGAAAACAAAACTAATACTAAGGAATGCTACCAACAATAATTGATATGCTGGATTTTCAAAGAAAGAAGAAATTCTGCTTTGTTCCGATTAGCACGGCTTTCAATAGATGCCTTATTGTTTATTTCGATTCGTTCATGAATTTTATTTATCTTATGACGATACCCAAATATGAGCCTCAAAAGACCGGTCGTTCTTTCTATCGAAAATTCATATTAATTTTTAAAGATAGGAAAAATAGGGCCTAGCAATGAGCAATAGTTGGAATAAAATACCTCGTGCTATGTTTTTATAATACTCTTTCAATTTTACTGAAAAATCAGCAGGCGCTCATTTCCACACCTAGCGTAATGTGTACAAACGTATGTAGGTAAGAGACCAAGTAATGCACTTTTTCGACTAAAAGTTTTTGGAAAATTCTCATTTACATTACCGTTTAAAGAAACTAATAATTTTCGAACAAAAAGAATGTCATGTACAAAAGTGAATAAGAACATATAAGGATACATACGGGAACGCTTGTATATAGGTACACATAGCCATGGATACATACATATACACACTTTGTATATGCAAAATATATATATTTACGCACATATTTACGACGCGCAGCGCTTGCTATCACAGGATTGCGATACAAAAATCGTCTGCTGAAATTTTAATATCTCGACATTATTGAATTTCAATAATCTCACACTTACTCACGCAGACACAAACATAGAACATTATATGCAGTCGTATAGTAATTTGATCGAAGTCAGTAAAAATTTATTATCACAACATAAATTTTAGTAAAAAAAAATATATCGTTAGGTTTCTGCATAAATATTAATATGTATCATTTTCGGGTATGTGCCTGTGCAATGTATACGATAAGCTATCTACTAGATGTGTATGTGTATATAACCCTCTCTCTATATAGAATAAAAATATAAATTTACATCCTGTCCTTGCTTTGTGGAATATTGCGTAAATATGCAAAGTTTTTTTCATCAGTATTTCCATTCGAATATTTATGTAACGTTTTTCCGAACAACATAAGCACAACAACAACGTAGAATATTGTGTCATATTTGTGTACATATAATAGAAAAATAAAAACTAACATTCATTGAGTTTGAAATGCATAAAATGATTATGCATGCATACGGTTTATGTAACCGAAAATGAAGTAATGAATGTGTTTGCGTATATCATACTCTCCTCTATATATGCTCTCTGTTAGCGAATGTATATATAAATAGTTGAAGCAAGCTCTCAACTCTATGTAATTTTATTGCCAACTTTTTAACACGTTAGGTGATGAGTTTTTTCCTTTTTTTCGCTTATTGCTTTTGAAACTTAAATAAAATAAAAGTGACACAGCAATGTTGTAATATTGGATGTGCAACTACGATATATTTGCGTAACATTAAAAACATATTCTTAGTAAACCTTATAATATTAAGGAACTAAACTAAAGAACTTTTCAATGGCCTCTTTGGTTCTACATCGCAGACAGTAAAAAAGAACCTTCATTGCACTCAACATACACAACGAAGAGTTGATATCTACTTTTACAACGCAGAGAGTAAAAAAGAACCTTCATTGCACTCAACATACACAATGAAGAGTTGATATTTCTTACTTATTGCAGTTGCTAGCCAAAAAAATTACTTCGTTGGAGGCCATGCTTGGGCGTACGCTTTAGGCGTCGAATTTTGAAAAAGCTCTGTTAAATATTTCCCACAGCATCTTCCTAATACTAATCTAATAAGTGCTTGCATGCATCTGGGTCAACGGCATCTATGAGTGAAAATGACAATAACGCGAAGTATCAATGCACACAATGATTAAATTCGATGATTTTGACCTTTCCTCACATAAAACAACAGTTTTCCGTTCAGCATTATTGTGCTCATGTTGTGTTCTGGGATGACGCTAATCATGTGTCATGCGTCAAAATTGCATTTTCGACATTCGTTAGTTTTGTTAATGGGTTTGAAGAAATCTGCTGCCCAAATTCATCAAACATTTTTAGAAGCTTATGGTAACTCTGCTTTATCACATCCGAATTGTCGATTTTGGTTTCAACTGTTTAAAAGTGATGATTTTTGTGTCAATGACAAAGAACAGGCTAGAGGACCACAAAAGTTCGAAGACAATAAATTGAAAGACTCATCGGACGCAAACCCACACTCTTAAAAGAATTTTCGAACAGCTTAGCAGATTTTCTGGACATTTACACGCGATGGGAAACAGCTAACATGAGGAACAATGGCTACCATACTAAGCGACTGAAAATGTTATTTCGAATCGTTTCAAATTCGCGATTTCATTGTTTTCCAAGCAAAAAAAGAAGTCTTCTGTCGCGTATTGTGACTTGGTATAATAAATGGGTCTACTCGAGCATTCGCAAGTGCAAAAAGTCATGGGTTAGTCCGAGGGAGCCATCCACATCGACACCGAAACGGAATATTCGCGGGCCAAAAGTTTTGTTGGTGAGATCAGCAAGGTGTAGAGTATTAAGAGCTGCTAAAACCGAATGTAGCTGATGTCTACCGACGTCAATCGAACAAATTGAACGATGTATTATTGCAAAAAAGACCAGAGGTAGGGACTCGCAGAATGCAAAGTCATCGTTTTGTATGACAACATTCGGTCACACATTGCAAGAATTGTCGAGAATACTTTGTTGCAGTTCGAATAGGAAATTCTGCCACATCCAGCGTACTCACCAGACAAAACGCCTTATGATAATCACTTATTCAGCTCGATCCAGCATGGCTTGGTTGGGACGAGGTTTTGAAATACTAAAGTAGTGCGAAAATGGGTCCAGGATTGGATCGCTGCCAAACCGATATCGTTTTATCGACAAGATATTGCCATGGTGCCAGAAAAATAGGACAAAGTTGTAGAAAATGATGGAGAATATTCGAATTTATATAAATTGCACCAATTTTTCTTAATCAATGCTTTTCCAAGTAGAAAAATGATGAAAGTACATGCAAGCACTTAATATTGTTCAACTATTGTTCGCTATTTTTGAGGTTATGTCGTAGAATTAATTTTTTTACCCCTTAACTAACTTCTCAAAAGCAACCTTCAGGCCACAGAGCAATTTATAAATATTATTCAAATATTTTTAAATTCAAATTTCGCAGGTAGCTTACATAGCTCAATGTCACTTTACGATCATTATAATCAAATGTTTCATAAAAATGCCTAATTCGTTCCGCACAGTAGTTCGTCATCTTCTTACATTGATAAAAAAAAAACAAAAAAATGCAGATTCAAGGAGAAGAGAATATATTAAGGTTTTATTAGATTGTTTCGCTAAAGGTAGCACTTTATTGAATATGCGCCCTTTTCACCGAATTTCTTTGACATCTTGATATCATTGGATGTTTGTGAAGAAAAAACGATGCTAACCGTCTCTCAAGGTTTGAATAATGATGACCAATATCTGTGCCATTATTCGTAACGTTTAACAAATCAACTTAACTAATGCTGTAATTTTTTCCTTAACCTGAGCTTAAGGTGTTGCTAATGTTTTTCGTGCTACGTATAATATCTGAAGTGCGAAAATTAGTCCACGCTTTTTTTCTATTAAAAGGAAATTACAAATAGGTAGTCCAATTACGAGAGCTCAATATTGAAAATAATTTTTTTTTTTCATATAAAATTTTTTAATGTGATGCGATGCTACGCGTGCAAAAAAAAAAAAAAAACGAAGGAAAAATGTACATTTGCGAATGCAAACACAAGAAGGATTTTTTCTTAATAAGTGACTAGTACCGCACATCGCATGTATGTATTCCTGTAAAACCGGTCTTGAGAGAAGATATCAACTGCGCAGAAATAAGTTCATATAAACACTTACTTGATAAAGGCTTGAGTGTGTATAACCGCCTTGATTTTTGCAGAAATATAGGTCTACATATATATATATGTGTAGATATGTATATATATATATATAAATATATACTTAAATATATATATATATGTTTGTGTTATGTCTTATGTACATGGATTTTATTCAGTTTGCCGTTTCACTTGTAGCCGCCTCATACTATTATTCAAGAGTCAGGCTGTAATAATATGAGCTTAGTATTTGTAAATAATAAAAGCAATTGTAGAAAACTTGCGATGACATCATTGCTAAAAGAATCGAAGTATTTTGTCCATAGTTCAACAATTGTTGCGTTTCCCGTAGAGATAAGAGTTTTTCATAATTTTTTATAAAGCTTTGAATCGATTCAACTAAAATATCAAGCATGGTATTTGAGTTTGAAAAAATCAAAAAAAAAAAAAAAAACAGGAGAAGAGAACAGGAGATATGTTTCCCTGAGACAGAATATTTCCCAATTTCCCAACGTATATACATGAAGCGAATATTCTATTAACTAGGACTACGTCAATTGAACTCTATTTTTATCTCAATTCTTTATACTGTTACGAAAAACCCAAATCCAGTTAAGGCTAACTAATTGATTTTCGTAAGTAATAAATTCCCTAGTGCATATTCGCGGCGCGTCATGCAGCTGCCGGGCAGCGCAAAAGATTAGCAGGAAAACAGCTAGAGAAAATCCCTGGTGGACATGCGTGGCACATAGCTGCCGGCCGAGGAAAACGATTAACAGAAAAGCAGGTTAACAGATTTAAAAGGAAGCCATTAACTTAGGTGATCGTAACATGCTTGTAAAAATGTATATAAGTAGACTATTCTGCGGAAGGGAAGACAGTCTAGTCGTAAGATAACATTCAAGTAAAGAATAATAATCGTTGTGTTGAGCAGTCAAAAAGTAGCCTTAAAGAATAAATTGTAAATAATCCTACATTTAGGAACATAATGAAACTTTGAAATGCATTTTCTTTTTAATATCCATGATCCAGTGATACGGATCGTATTAAAGAAAAGCGGAAATTTGTAACAATACGATATTTTTAAAAGTACGAATTTCCGATCAACAACACGATTTAAGAATTTTTCTTTTATTGGATTGGGAGTTGGTCTGAACACTCTAGAATCATGTTCAATGAATCACTGCTCAAACAGTGCAACCTAGTCTCTTTTCTGCTCATACTTCTAACTCGTTTAACATACTAGCGCGAATGTCTTTAGAAAGCACTTGGGAGCACTTCCAAAACAAAAAAGAAGTGTTCATTACAGCAAAAGTTGAACAAATATGAGAATGAAGGCAATGTGAAGGGAATCAATGCGTATGACGTATTTTGCGCTTTGATTTGCATTTCTATTCTTATAAAATTCACCTAATGCAAGAACTTAAATCGGCTTCCCATGCAATTGGAACAGAATTTGGATAATAATTTTTCGCTTAGCATTAGACAGGTAACTGTCAGACAACCGTCGCTTTCCCAAAAAGTCATTATGTGGTGCGGCATTTGGTCTGGAGCTCGTATTTTTTTTTTTTTTCTTTTGTTTGAAAATGAACAATCAACTGTGATCGCTACACGCACATCACTATCATTCTTTTTTTGGCGTGAAATTGAAGATGTCGATGTTGAAGTAACGTGGTTTCAGTTTCCCAGATGTGCGATTTCTCGTTTTGGTGCCATGAATTGGCCAATTAGACGTGGGAAAATTCTCCCCGCTGGGCTGTTTTTTTTTTTTGGTGGGGTTATAAGAAAGATCGAGTTTACGCGAACAAACCTCAAACTCTCAATACTTTGAAAACGATCATCTGTTAAGTTATGGCCGATCTATTGCCCGCTCGGTGCAGACAAGTCACCGAAAATTACCCCGAAAGAAACCAGTGCTGTAAGATGTCCCGTGGAAGAAAATTGGATCTAAAGTAAATTTTATTTGCCTACACTGTCGTGTTTTCCTCGACACATAATTTTTCGAAACGGCCTACAAAATAAGTTATACAGCGATAAATTGCTTTTCATTCAAATTTTCTAAAACATTTTAAAATAACATTCTTTAACGGAACGCATAAAAAAGTAAATTTTTTAAAAAACTCTACGCCCGCTGTAGTGTTTTTTTGTTTTTTTTTTTTTTGATCAAAGATGCGGTCTGATAGGATTTGTATTAAACTTAACGGAAAACCATTATCTTGTTTTTGTTGTAGTCGAGCAAAAACAGTTAAGGTCTTGACAGAAACATCAATTGCACTTGGACGTGAACAATACTCAACGGTGTGAAGATAAATTCGAATTTAAGTAGCAAAGACATCTACCATCTCGTTTAACAAAGTTCTGTAAACGTCCTAGCACGACTCTGTTACGTAATTGGGATTAATATACAATTTGGAAGCCCACTTTGGCCAAATTAGAAAAAGTAAATTATAATTGTGGACGCGTCATGAATCTATATTAAAATACCTTTTAAACAAGCTAAACACAAATGCAAATCCAGCTCTCAGGAATTATTTTGAACAATTTTTCGAAATTTAAAATGCTAGCAAAGAATGGCTAACAAAAAACATAAAAATTTGAGACCCTAGCGGGATTATACTATATCATGAGGTATCCTCAACAATTTTTGACGTTTTCCAATTTGGACGAAGTAGGCTCTCAAATCCAATTATATTTTAATAGAACTCTGTTAAGGCGTTTACAAGAAGATGCTATCTGTGTCTTTGCAAGTTAAATTCGAATTTATTATCTACACCCTTACGATACTCTATAAGATTGAAAAGAAAATTTTAAATTTTAACAACAACGAGAACAGAATATCATGAAAAGTTGATATCCGTTCCCATTTTAGATAACCAAGCCCAAAAAAAATTATATAAAAATGATATCATACTTTCATTGAGCTTCTCATTAAGGCCATTTTCCCAACGTATTTGGATAACTGCGGTTATGTGGATTGCGATGCTAATAAGTTACGTAACGACTATTGATAGGTCTCCGTAAATGGTCCCAAAAATAGGCCTCAAAGCGGTCACAGCGAGAAGATGATCAATTTGTAAGAACAGCGCTTATTGGCATCCACCTGTGAAAGGGTTTATTTGAGGGAATATATAAAAAAATGTCGCTTCATTACGTCGTCGTTAAAATGGTGGCTGATGGCTGAAACAACAACCTAACACTTACACATATTGGGGATTTACATATATGTGCAAGGACTTAAATGTTAAGTACTAATAGGAGATTGGCAAAGGGGCGTTAAAGCAAGAAGAGCTCTGTTTCATAATTCGACAAAGATGTGTCTGTGTTTTTTCAAAATTCTCATTAACATACAAATGATAATTAGAGAGATAAACAAATTTTATATTTTGATTTTTTAATTTCAATTTGTACCTTAATAAATTTTTGAGCTTTTTTTCTATTCTTTTTGATATGAAGGTCGTTTCTGCAAACTTTAAAAAAAAAAAGTTGCTATATAAATTATCATAAATAAAAAATTGTGAAGGTACATGCGTGCACATATATATTATACACTTGCATATAAATATATACTGATACATAAAGCAAATCATTGGGTAAACAATTCACAGCTATATGTATGCTGACATATATATACATACATGTGTAGATGGATATGAATGTGAGATAACAAGTTCTCTATCTAAAGTTAATAAACAAATAACATATGATTATGATAAAAACAAGCAGGCATGTGTTGTCAACTATATACAAAAATACAATGTATAAAACAATACATATTTATATGTATATATATGTATAGATATATATAGATGTATAATTGTGTGTTAATACATAAGCACGCAATATAACAGACAAAACAATGGCAAACAACAAGTATTAATTATTTATCAACAGTATATATGCGGACTTATATATCAACAGATACATATATGTACAAATACACATATAAATATTTATTTATATTCTGTAATATAATAAGAAAGAAGATAATGTACGAGCAATGAAATGTATGCAAATAAAAATTAAAAAAGTTTAGTCACACATTCACATCTTGACACTAGTAAGATTAATACTCTCATACTCTCACACATTGACATGTATGCATGCATTCATGTTTATTCATATCCACTCTATTTGGAGATTAGAAAGTAAAACACTATCGCTAACTATAAATAAAAAAAAACGTCTAAGAAGAAAGTGAACAAATTGAAAAAAAAAAAAAAAAGCTGTAACGGAAATTAAGAGCACTTATCCTACCCTCACTAGTCCTGCATAGACACTTTTGAAATTTATATATAAATAAACCTTGTCACTCACACATCCATGTGTCATGGTACGTATGTAAATCTTCAAATGAAAGCTTGAATACGGAATAATATTTCTCTCTCTCTCTCTCTCTCTCTCTCTATTCTATATTATATTCTAATAGATGAAGGACATCTTCCTAACCAAAGTGGAATATATTGTTAGTTTTGGTTTAGCGCTTCGAACAACACTCCGAAAAGCGCATCAGAAACTGACTGTAGTATACTGTCATCTCGACCAAACGTTCGTCACTTGGGATGTGAACTCCCACCGACACCAAAAATGAATGGATGAACGTGGAAAATTGGATATAAACATTAACTGATGGTCACAGAGCAACTTTGATCCGCCAAAAAAAAGGCGAGAAGGTGTAACTTGAAACTTGCAGCACATATGGTGAAGTCAGTGAAATGTCACGTCTATGAATTTCGTTTCCTTATTTTGAGGAGAAGAGTATAAGTTTCTTAAATGTGTTTTTTTAACGCGTCCTTGACCGTAATTTGGACGTAACTTTAATTTGTCATTTTATTTGTAAAATCTACAAGCACAACCCACTGACAACGTAGAGTATTTATAAATCTGATTGATTGTTCGTCGGCTGTGAAATGTACCGAATGCGTGGATTACGTCTGCGATAGTGAGATCCCTTGTGGCGGCGAAATGCTAATCGCCTGATTGATCAATGCAAACACAGATGGAGTTGATAATAAATAATAAGATCACGCAATGCGCCATCTGGCGAACAAATAGAGTTATTAAAAACGAAGCTCGTAAGTGATACGTGGTATTAACCACGAATTTTATGCAATAAAATAAATCGGTCAATAGATTAAAAACAGCTGTTTTACAAACCAGAAGAAAGTTAAGTAAAGTAGAGCAAATGCGTAATTATCAGGGAACCACAAACTACTAGAACTATTGTTTCCAAAATTGCCAAGCAGGGCATAAAAAAAAAAATTATTCTATTCTTCTACGATTATGATCTTAATTTACTGACTAAATAAATACTGTTACAGAAGCCTTTCTACGGAAAACAAATCGTTGAAATTTCAAAACGAAAGAGAAATTTAGTAAAACCCTGTGGTTATCTAATTGTGAATTTTAGATAATCGGATGGTTTTATTCGTTGTGCGTGTGATCCTTCCGATCTCTTAAGCTAAGCTTATGGCCTTGGATTTTGAATAGCGTAGAATACTATTGACATTTTAGAAGAGTGTTTGTCGCAGCAAAGTTGTTTAAAAAGAGTTATTTACTTCATCCTGCTAAGCGCAGCAAATCGCTTGATCTGTCCTTGAAGGTTGTGAGTCAATTTTGCCAATTCAAGTCTTTTTGCCAAGCCTGCTAAATTCTTCATCTTTTAGCAGTGAATTTTTGTCAATCTTCACGCCAATCCCCAATTGCATAAAGCAACTTACGCGAGCGGGAAAAGCTTTTATTATACCCTGTCTCTTTCTCTCTCTGCTTTCTCGACATTTTGAGAACTTCTAAATAGTTCCGAAAAGCAGAATGTGATTTTGTTTAGCTTGGAAGCCATTTTCGTATAGTTTCTGATTTGTCTGAACTAGCGCCACAAATTTGGCCATTTTCCCATAGCTGGGATTTATGCTCATACAAAACAATTTCCAAAGTTTCATTAAAGTAGTTCCGAATAGCAGAATTTGAGTTTGTTTAGCTTGAAAGGTATTGTCATATAGATTGATCAAGTTTCCTTTGGGCGGAGTAGGCTTATAAATCCAAACATAGCTTCATCCAAATCACTTAACAGACCCCCGTTACGGCGCTTACAGAACTCTGCTGTCACACCCATCAAGAGAACGTACACGGATTTACAAGAAAGCTATCAAAGTTAAGATGGGATGAGTTTGGGATAAAACACGAGTTGTGGCATATACACTAGCTGTACAACGGATGTGGCGAATGCGAACAGAAATTAGGAAAAATAATTTAAGATAAAATCAAAGGAAACAAACGACAAAGTCACTATCAGACTATGTGGAACCTTTTTATAGACGGTCTGCGATTATCTTGAAAGTCACTATGACGAACTCAACCAGCTGAATATGTATCACGTTCAAATTTTCCATCTCAATATTTCTCACTTCGAGAAAGCTAACTGCAGGCAGGTTACTTAATTCATGTGCAAAAAAGGTGTTACGTAACGGAAATGGGGACAAACCTCAATTTACTTCCAATTCTCGGTGGCGGTCTCTCACCCATATGTACAGAGCCCACAAAGAGTGAAATATTCACTTGTATTACATAATCGACATATGTTGTTTATGGCCGCTATAATATTATTGGATGTAAAAGGTAGTAAATATTGCTTATACATATAACATGTAACGAGTTTTATATTCTTTGCCAGTTTGCAAATTTGCCAAAATGTAGTCATGTTGGCAGCCAAGGAATGGAAGATAAACTCCATTATATACAATTTTTCTCCTTTTTTGTTATTTGTTGAAGTTGCATAACTTGCTATTAAATTTACTAAGAGAACAAAAACAAAAATGTTCCTACAAAAAATAGATAGCAAATCAGATCATACCAACAATTTTGGATCGATTCCAATAGTATTTTCTGCAATTCCTCTTTGTTCTTTGCAAAAGTTTATAGGATTTGCAAATAACTTTTGATGATAATATTTATGAGTTAAAATATTAAAAAAAAAAAAATTCGCAAAAACTGTCTGACATTAAAAAAAAACAAAAAATCCAATTTTAAGGGCAATGAGAAAGTTTTAACTCCACTACTGTGAACACAGTCCATAGAACACAATCTTATGTACCTTTACCATGTAGAGAAATAACTCCTATCAAAAATTTGACTCATACCGAAATTATTCAATATTGCTGTTGCATACAAATCGACAGTAAGCTTGAAAATGTTCTATATATAAGATTCATAAAAAAAAAGCAACAACAATACAAAATATATATAATAAATGTACATACATTTATTTACACATGCACATATATTGAAATATACAAAGTCTGACAAATACAATACAACTATACAAGTATGTATGTAATATACATTTATATGAAAACCGAGTTCAAAGTCAAGACATTACTATATTATCTGTGTCTGTATATATATACTCCTATATATACGTGGGTTGTAACGTTTTAAAAGAAAACTGGTTTTTTTTAGACTGTAAGTCGTAAAACCTACAGATTTATAAAGAAAACAAAAGCCAAACGAAAAAATTCAAACAAATACACACACGCAAAATTGCCGTCAGCTTGAAGCGATTGCCTAGGTACCCTCGCTTTCAATTCGATTGGATTGAATTCCAAATAATTACCGCGGAAATTTAAATTTTTTCATACCTACAACAACAATTTGATTTCAAATTTGAAGGGGAGCTGAGAGAAAAAAACATTTTATTCCCCTGTATAAACTCATTCTGGGAATTCACTCACTTCGTAGAACAACAACATAACCTAACTACATTTCTACGGAGTAAATAAATTCCAGATAGTAAATAATTAAAAATAATATATCGTACAAAATCATAACAAAGTGACATATATATAAAGAGAGCAGTTTTTTGTATTTAACTTACATCGACAACCTTTTAATTCACCCATTCACCCTCTTTACCTCTTTACTTAAGTAGAATATCGTTTGCAAGATACAAGTTAGGATCAACTTTCTCAACATATCGATTGTAGATCGTATCAGAGATATCATATATCACAAGTGTTTGGCAAACGGAAGTCATGCTTATGATCTTCTACATTTAAGTTTACTTGATTTACTATATTTTATGGATTTTGCGAAATTAATTTCACCAAAGAACAAATTTTAGAGAGAAACTCAAGTATCTGCACAAAGTTGTGGGCTCGTATTCGTGGCTTTTACAGATGGACAGATAGATAGAGAAAGAGGATGTAAATATCAAGTTTTGAATAATTTGAAATTTGGAACGGAAAATTTTGGTCCTGGAAGTTTTTTGCAAATGTTGCCACAGACCACAAATGGATTTTTAAACCATTGAAGCTGCTTTTAAGGCGAAAATTGTAGCCATCATTGATTTTGTTAGTATTGACATAGCTAGACTCTTCCTGGAAAATTTCTAAATGGAGAGACATTGTCAAAGAACATCATTGTCAGGCAAGGCCGACCATTAAATACCCTACATCACATTGTCTAACACAATTCTCATTTTTATTATATAACACGTAGATTATATCTTGTTTCTATATAAAGGCATATTTTTCATGTGCGTAGTTATGAAGAAGCAGGCCCAAAACGCAACCTAATGTAGTACAAGTGGAATCCTTACATAAGGCAGGACACAAAAATAAGCATAAATGGTCGAAAGTTTGTAGAGTTCATTTTTGTATAAAGTTACTATACTACTATGGGTCATTTTTCATCACCACATACGGAAACTTAGACTTTTCTGCTCTACAAAGGATCAATTTTCATAAAAATCCTTATCAGGGTGGGATCAAAGAAATATCCCGAGATGGTCTAAGGTACAGTTAATTTTTTTATGTTAAATTACTATTATGATATAATTTTCATCGTGAAGCATCCAAAATTATACCTTAGCATCGTATGAACACCATTTCCCGTTATATGAGAGTGGGTTCAAAAATTGCCCCAACTGCTCCAAAGTTTTCATACCAATTTAGAATGGCGAAATACTATTAGTTACCCACTTTTGGCGAGAAATTTTGAAAATTACAATTTCTTCCAATTAAACAACTTTTCAGAATAGGGCGTTATATGGCGAGGGGATTATGATTCCGAGTCGATCGTTATCATAAACGGTGGCTTTATCTTAAGCCCTTCTGCGTGTTACATACGGCCCCACGAACTTAATATACCCTGTACTACAACTGGTGTAGGCAAAACGTGAATTCCCTGCCGAAACAACAAAAGTGGTTTAGGGTTTATCTATAAAAAAAGCTACTTCCCAGATATCTCCACAGAATTGGAGCAGCTCCCGTGCAAACAATTTGTCGTCAATTATAACCAGAGCTAAACAAAAGTAGCGAAGCAAACCAGGTTAATGCTGCTAATGCCTTCTGAGCGAATTTTGGTGTATCGAGTCAAACTTCATCATACTGAGAAGTCACGATAGTAAAATTATTGGCATATTGCGCGCATTGTTCGCCCCATTTGCATCAGTTATTATTGAAAGCAAAGTTATGCGTTGGAACAAACCAAAATATATCACATTCGTCTTAATCCCCCCCCCAGGCGGGATAAATTCTACCGTCGACGCTACTAACACGCGCATGACGGTTGTTTGCTCCGATACCCCAGCAGATCTCATTCACTTTTTTTTACAATAATGATTTAAAATTAGAGTCCAGTGAAAAGTCCGTCCTTAAGTACATATAACCAATAACAACTGAAATTGAAATTAGGAATAGATATCAATTTCCTAACTAACATATGCCACTAAAACTTGTGTGGACATAAATCGACTAACTTCTGATCACAGTATTCCCTCAGCTGTATTTCGTTGCTGTATACAACCATAAGTTTCTTTGAGACAACACCAAAATTATAATAAAATTTTTTTTTTACATTCGTGCTAGAATAAAAAATTCGTGTAAAAAAAGTGAATCGGGTTATTTTAAAACCGTAGCCGTGTAAAACAAAAGAGTTGGGTGCATAAGTTCGACCAAATTATGAAATTTCAATAAATTAATTTATTCAGTAAGGTATTATGGGATTTGTGTCTATTGAAGTTTAATGTTTCACGTACAAATTCGCGCCCCGGAAGCTTCCTGTTTCTGTTCCTGCTTCAGATAGGCGGCTATCCGCCTTGGACTAAAACAACTTGGCCTTTATCCCTTCAAAGAGTACGCATATTTTAAAATATACAGCAGGCACTTGCACCCTTGTTTCACATTTTTTCTAGAAGTCGCACGATAAAGTTGAACAATTGTGCGATTAAATGGTACGTAAACACGCATTATTATTAAAGAAAATTTTTGTTTTAAAAATTGTAATATTTTCAATTTTACTTTCAACTTTTTCTTAGTTAAATTAAAAAAAAGTTATATAAAACTTGTTTGTTTATATTCAAACTCTTTAAATTTCTTGTTTATAAACAAATGATAAATTTAATATATTCGTAGCAATCTATGAGGGAAAAGTATAAAAATAAAAATATAATAAAAAAAAAAGACCTTCAACCTAAAGACTTGAAGGAGTTCATGCAAAGTACTTATGTATAACTAACCAAGCATATAGATTTATTTATATATATGTATATATATACTTTTATTAAAGAGTAAAATAAAAAGAAAGAAAAGCAAAAAAATGAAAAAAAACTTAACAATAAGGCATAAATAAATAACATTTGTCGAGCTCAAAATTCATTGACTGGGAGGACAACGTAACGAATACATTTAAGTACGGCTAGTTCGGTCTGTTATGGCGTATACGACTTTAGTAGTCACTTCGGGCAACGCAGCAGCGATACTTTTTTGTTGTTTTGTTATCGGTTTAAGTCAAAATTCTGCCACTGTGTCTGGTTTGTTTGTTTTCTTTTTCGTTTGATTTTTTTTAATATTTTTTTGTTGATAATTTTTTGAGGCGGTCGTCAAAGGCAACGACGCTGGCTCTGTTTTGCTGTCGCTGCCGTTGTCGCTGTTGCTGCAGCTATTGCTGCTGCTGCTGCTCGTGACGGCGACGATGTGATGATGGTAATGTTAATTTTGATGGGGACTTTTACGTATTATGTATATAAAGTTTCTATGCACGCAACCAAGCTACGGGTTTACTGCACGTAAATTGTGTTGAAGTATCGAGTTCAATTCTGGTTATGTATGTATATGCCAAGCTGACAAACCGTCATATATATACATGCGTACATGTACACATAACGCACATTTATACATGTATGTGCAAATATTAAACATACAAAACGCATGCATTTGTATAGATACATATATATATGTGTGAATATATATATATATATATATATATATATGTATCCCCTTAAAAACTCTTGTTTCAGTTGATTGCTAAAACAAAACAAAGTAGCAACAGCAAAGACGATCTAGAGCCATACATACTTATGTAAATATATGTCTACAGATTCAAATATATGTGTCCATTATATATATATAAATGTTATGGTATATATCGTACATAATATGCTTACTCTCGATATGTAAAAACTCAAGTGTAGTTTCATCAGTTTGGCAAGCAACAGTAACGTAACGTAATGCAATACAAATACCACAACATATAACATAGTGTTGCAGGAACTTGGTAAGTGCCTGTGTGCCCCCCCAGAATGAAATCATACTTGTTTAAAGAGATAAGAGAGATTTCTTTTTTGTTTGCGGCGTTGTTCCTATTTTCTTCAATTTGAACATCATGGTATCACAAAACTCTATACAGGTAACATGAATTTGCATAAAATTGTTGTTTTACCTACTTGCTCACTTTCATTTTCGAGAAAGGTAATGAGTACGGAGTGTAATAAGCAGCCGTTGGAAGGAAAGAAAAAATGAAAAAGGGTGTGAAACTATTTTTCTTGGCATGATAATATAAGCAAATGCATGTACATAACAAGGAAGGTAAGTG
Organism: Glossina morsitans morsitans; assembly: GCA_001077435.1. Classification (NCBI taxonomy): domain Eukaryota; kingdom Metazoa; phylum Arthropoda; class Insecta; order Diptera; family Glossinidae; genus Glossina; species Glossina morsitans. The sequence goes on from CCAG010001933.1 coordinate 140,050, forward strand.
CATATGCAAATGTATATAAATGGTAATAATAATGTGCATATATTTGCATATGCCCGATTAAAAAGAAAGAAAAAAAGTGTATAGTAAGTTATAACACAAACAAAAAAAATAATTTACATAGATATAGATATGATATATATAAATATTTGATTTTCGTATATATTGCGGGTGTAAATACCCCCTCCGGCCTTGCCCCCCAAAGATTCTGTAATTGTCAAAAAAAAACGTAATTAGTCGGCCTTAGGAAAACACTTCCGTGCTCTTAATTTAAGGGACGTGATGCAGATCAATCGAATCCAGCGACTAAGGAAGATGGATATAATTTTCTTAAAATACATATATATATATATACATCTAAATTTGTCTATTTGACTCCACTTTCGAGAGAAACGTTTTCACTCCGGGCAAATGTGACTTTTTTCTATTCAGACGACAGAGATCTTTTATGTGAAATTTTCCAGCAGCACACAGTTTTTCTTGTAGCGAGAATTTTCTGACTCCAAAAAAAAAATATACGACGTATACGCGGTTGCTTCTGATCTAATCTGTGCGCTTCTTCTTCTGCCTTAAACGTTTAGGAAAACAGAAGGTGGTAAACGGTAAGAGATATAATTTGCGCTGAAGGGAATAAAGCAGAGCGGTCACGGATGAAGCGATAAATGCAGCCAGCGCGCAGAACACTAGCGTAGGCAAAACGTGGTAAGGGAATGCAAGCTGCTTGAGGTGAGTGAAGATAGCTCTGCGGACAAAAAAAAATCGATAAAGTAAGAAATGAAGTAGCGTAGGCAAAAAAGAGAAATGAAAGCAGTACAAAGTGGCTTAGGCAAAAAGAGATACATATACGGAATATGTGTGCAAGTAATATGTATTAAAATAGGTAGGACGAACAAGACGAGTGAATCCGTTCGCGTGATGTTTGGTACTGCAGATGAAACAAATTAAGATAGTGGCAATCCAACGTAAGGTAAAAGAGGCTTAAATAAGATAATGCGAAAGCGCCATGTAAATTAGAATAGAAAACGTAAACTCACTTCCTTCATTGTACATTCCATTGCAATGCATGAACACCTGAGCATGAGTAGCCAATAGTCGTTACTACTAAATCAGTGTTCGCGGGTTCACATCTGAAAAGCGGGGAACTTACTTTAATCGTAGCTGTAATGAGTGGTCAGTCGGCAAAATTATAACCCCGAAAAGCATAATCGATTGGGCATTCACCCACTAGACCAGATTTCTGCCGATACCTTTTTTATTAGACCTTATAAATTAGAAAAATTTACTTTAATATTCAATTTCAACAAATCAAAGCCAACAAGTACATCTGCTCATTAATGAATAAATTTCAGTGATATGTTGGTTGATGCGTCATAAGAATAATGGGAAAAGAAAAAATATTTTTGATATTTCTGCGACCATAGCAAGGCGAAGTAATTCACTTTTTTCTTTTTGAAGCCTTAATCCATTTGTTGTTTGCAATTGCAATGCATGTGTACTCTCATACATATCCATATAGTATTATAACATATAGGTACATATGTGTAGGTTGACTGACTCAGTATGGCTCTGCATCAAATAGCAGGCGACAGCTAAATATGGTCTTTTCCATATAATACAAAAACAAAACAAAATAAAAAATAAAAACAAAAACAAAAACAACACACTCATATTTGACTTAGCTAGAAAATACTTATCAAAGCCCATTACCAACATGAATAATTCTGAACGTCTAATAAACAACCAAACAAAATGTTGAAAGCAGTTTTTTGTTGTATATTTTTTTTTAATTCTATGCCTGTTGTATACGTGTATTGCTTGTGGGGATTTCATTGTTTATATTTTGACTTTAAAGGACATTTAGATGAATACACATCTAATGTGAATTTTTTTTTTTTTTTTTCAATTTCGACTTGAAATGCTTCACTTTCATTTCATTCGGTTGGTTGACTGCTGTGTGGATGGTTGGTTAACCCTTTTTCTAAAGGCTCCACGTTCGTTACATATATGTATGCGTACATTTAAAGCGAAAAGTAAACACTTTTTTTGAATAGATTCAAAATTACAGTAAAACATTTTCAACGAGCATTATTTTACGTATATATGTACAGTATATACCTATATGTGTATAGAATATGTTATGTATAGTGTATAGTGTATGTTATGTACATATATGAATGTATGTACAAATATATATACACATGTCTGGTCTCTAGATTTATGGCAATTTCATTAGACAAATAGAATAAACTCTTTATTAATTTTTTTTATAAAATAAAATATAAATTTGCAGTTTTTACTACCCACATGAGCGAATTAAAGGCTTTCATATGTATTTTCTGTTGTTCATATTAGATGCATAGTTCAACATCACCATCACATCAATAATGGCAGCAAATGACAGAACTTTTTGAAGCTGAATGCAAAGCCATTGAAAAGCAATTTTGGAAAATGTTTGGCCCTGAATGTCCACCACAACCTAAAAGTAGATGAGAGCAATATCTTCCACACGAAACTTAAATCTGATCCGTGTAACTAGGCGTTTAGTCTTTGGTTTATACCACTTTCCACGTAAGGACAACGAACGAAAAAGTAGAAAGGGTCGATCAAATTAGAAGGAAAGTTTTTCGATAACTAAGCCCTTTATTAATTTTATAGAATTCTTGTCAAGCTTTCCTCTGGAATACCATCAGATGGACAAATCTGGCGATGGCTTTGATAGGGAACGTACCCCTGAAGAAGGCACCAGAATTGATTGGAAATCTTACACCGATAAAGAATAAATATATAAAGAGCAAAAGGTAAAGAATATACGCATACACACACATGTATGTGCGTATATATATATATGATGGAAATGGCATCTCATTGATATTGCGGCCATACTTTAAATATTGAAATGTTTCTGTCTTGTTGGTCACGCCCGATAATGGTTGCAATTTTATCGCGCACCGATATGTGGCCTCACATCGTTTGGAAATTATCTAAATTTTTTTATCGAAATACTTTTTCTCATATTGAAGCTTCCAGAAGAAGGTTCAGAGAAGATGCGAAAATTGCGGATTTTGCCTCTAACTACTTACGAAGCACCTTTGCATTCCATAAGAAAGATTGGTTGGTGTAGTTTTCGGTCTGGTAGCATAGTCGGTCTATAAGAATAGAAATTTCATTATCTTGAAAGGAGACCCCTACAGATCGATGGCCTAAATTTGGGAATGTTGATCTAAATCAGATTTGATTCCAACAAAACGTAGCCACATGCCATTCAGGGCATTAAATTTGTTTCGTGATAAGTTTGATGACGCAATAATTTGAAGAAATTCCAACATCGAGAGACGTTCAAAAACCTGCGATTCAATATCATTGGATAACTTGTTGTACGATTAGCTGAAGTCGTTAATCTGTGCTAATTAACTACAATCTATGCGTGCATTTGAAGAACGAATATTGAAGCAGTAGTTGTTGAAATCAGACCAGATCTAAGTCTTCGAAAATGTGATTCATCCTGTTCTTCTTCTAACAATTGCAATTTTTTCTTTTAAGAAATACTATCGCTCTTATTGCAAAAATGTGTACATTATGAGACCCATAACATGTAAATCGGCCGAAGTAAGAAGCGAGGAACAGAGAGAGATTCATATTATGTATATAAACACATAAATATAGATTTTGATTCGTTCTTATGGAACTTTCTGAGATTTTCGTATACAACGTGCTTTGAACAAAACAGCCAACACATAGGTATTATTGACGTAATAAACGAAGATTGAACATAAGATTTTAATATAAAAGAGAGAAACATAGCTAGTGCGTTAATATGCGCTGAAATGCAACATATATTGTAATCATCTCAGTTTCTACACCGATCATAGGCAAATAGTGAGAATGTCGGTAATACAATTTGATATACAGAACTACTTAAGTAATAACTCAACAATTTTTGTCAAGAAATTTCAAAAATAACCAGTTGTTTTTCATACCATAACCTATACAAAAGTAGTCGTTATATAGGGAGGGGTGGTGATCCTATCCAAACTTTTTGTGGTATGGATCGTTCTTGCCTTCGTCAGTGTATTGAAGCTCGACCAACTGACGGATGTCAGATGGAGAGGAGCGCTCAAGTCGAACCAGAACTTTTTTTTAACTCTTTTCTTCTGAATCGATTAGTACACTGAAAGATAAATCCATTTAAATCCTTTTGACTGTTATAAGACCATATAAATAAAGTAAAATAAAAGTCTTATTATATCGTCTCTGTCAGCAATGCAGATTAAAAAAAAACACACTCGAAATTTAATTTGAATCAACAAAAAAATTCTACAAAAACTGGTAAGAAAATTTCTTGTTTCTAAGCGACGAATATATAAAAAATGTTAAAACATGCAAATTATAGAACTTTAAGTTTTTCTTCTTTTTTTTTTTGTTTGTTTATTTTATACAATAAATATGAAGGGAGAGAGCTTCATTCGTCAAGAGTCGAATTTTACAAACCCACCACCTAAAGTGAGTAGATAAAAACCGTACAGTTGTTTTTGAACCACAGGCATACTCATGAGTCAACCGACATCTGCTGTAAACCTTGACCGTTGCAATATTTAATACTTTTTCTCAAACTCGTTTTAGCTTTTAGCGGAAGTCGGATGTTTTTGAAAATTTCCTGAGTTGCTCCATAAATGTACTTGGTAAAGCAAGAACTGAATAGAAGACCATCCAATTGATCTCATTTTGAAAATCCGATGAAGAAGACATGTGAAATCTCCGAGGCAATTACCAACGGAAGTAAAAACACAACTGCCTCTCATCCTCCGGTGGTGGGTAAAAAAAAAAAAAATTGGTATAACAAAAGATATTTACATAAAAATGCATTGTAAAAATATATGAAATTCAAATGAAAGCAAAACTACTTCCCCACCTTAATGAGCTTTTACGAACACATTTCATGCTGCGAAGGAATTTTTACTGTATTTTTAATGTTGTACGCTTCTTTTCTTTCTTTTCTTATAATTTTGTTAGTTTCCTGTTGCCGTCTAGAGATGATAATGGTGGTAATTTGACGTTTGTGAGAGGGAGACACGCTTTGGTTTTCTTTCCTATGGAAGGAAGTTACAAACAAAAAGCATCACAGTATAAGAAAAAAATTAAATGCTTTCACAGTAGAAACAGAATTTATTTTATTATTATTTGCACAATATTTATTATATTTAAGCACAGATTACTTTATTTTTTTGTAAATTTTCGTCAAACAATTTCCGTTTAGTTTTTATATATTTCTTGTTGCATTTGTTAACATATATATATTTTCGTTCTTTTTTTCTTTTTTGTTTAACTGCAAAACTGTCAAATAATCAATGTTTTCTTTGCAACTTTTATTGTTTATTTGCTTTATATATAGACCTACGTGACATATACATACAATATAGATATATAATACGTGTATATATAAATATAAACATATATATAAATATATATATAAATATATATATAAATATATAATACGAATGCAAGTGCAATGTATATATATATATATATATATATATGCAAGTAAGAATATAAAATAAACAAAACTCCTTTTGGAGGACGGGAAAGATATGACTAACAAACAACCGCTCTCGCCAATAACCGAAAATACTATGAGGTGAATTATCAACTATGTCTCCCTATTTAAAAACAAAAAACATATGTGAAAATCCAAGAGAAGAAAAAACGCTCATAACTTTATTGTGAATTATTCAAGTGGTGAAATGCAAATGACTTATTTCGAGTATACACCGCTAATAATGAAAAAGTAATAAGCCTGAATAGAGATGGGAACGTATTTGTGGAAAATTATTTAAATAACAATAAACAAAATAATAGAAATATATAACAAACATTTTAAATTCTATTTGGAAAAAGAAATTTCTCTATATCAAAATCTTTATTAAACGCACAATTAATTTAAAACCACAAGCGAAATCGCTACACAAAGAGATATTAAGGTCTTATGATGAAAGCAAAACAAAAGAGCAATAAAATGAAGGCATGGAACGAATTTTTTATACTCGCCATCAGTAGTTCATGATACAACGGTTAAGGTCAAATATATAAGTTATGATAAAAAGAACAGTTGTGCGATGGCCAAAAAATCACATATATCTAAAATATTTAAAACTGTTTTGCAGACCGTTAGTTATTACACATTGTTAAAAAGAAGCAGTTCGAGTTTAACATTTTTTATTAAGGGATTTTGAACAGTACCACCGATTAATCTTATTAGATTAATTCTACGCGAAATTAAGAAATTAGGAGAATTCATAAACGTGCAAATTCTAAAGCTATTTACTTTGGCCATCAAAAATCGCGGCGCAAAATTCAGAAAAATGATGAAAGCTTCGCTGAAGAAAAATATGCAGAAGTTCAAGAGACCACAATGGCTACTAGAAAAAGGCAACCAGGAATTGCTGCATGAGTTTCGGCGAAATTTCCACCCGTTTTCTAATATTTGTTCGTCGCTTAAGTCAGATGTAGTGTCACCCTAAAACTTAAAAACTGCTACCGTTAAATTTATACGGCAATCAGAAAAGCAACTACTGGCTTTGTTTTTTTATTGAAACGACTATGCACATATGAGCTTACCCAAAGGAATTCCTTTGTTCATTGTGATCAAGAATACATAAATGATACAAATAAATTTAATATATGGTAATGCATATGAAAAAAGAAGACCCCCCTTCCTTTACCTCTTCCAAGTATATTTGTAAGATAAACGCACAAACAATTAACACTTTAAAAAATCTTTAAAAAATATTGGAAGACAGAAAACACATCAAGATTTCATTGGCAATAACAGGTATGACTCGAAGAAAAAATAAAATTCAAACATTTTCATTCTTCCCGTTACTTGATTCCCTTACATTTTTTATGCATAATAAAACCAATAATAACAACAAACTAAGCAAGCGTTGACAAATACAAACTTTTTACCGAATTCAGATATTCATGTGTGAGTAGCTTTTTTTCGATTTTTTTTCAGTCATTGCTTTGTTGTAAAATATTTTTACACACATTTCTCTTTATGTGGCTTCGAGTATATAAGAATTATGGATTTTTCTTAAATAATATTTTCTTGGTCATTTTATTTATTTTTTTCTATCAAATACACAATTTTTTTACATAATTGTATACACTCATTCGTACATGCATTTTTATATTGCAGTTTTATATTGCATACATGGAAATTTATCGAAAATAGCAGTAATGATGATTTCATTACATTTTTTTACTCGCACACAAGCAAATTTTTTTTTTAAAGTTTATCAATTATTTTATTCCTACCGATTTGTATTTTGTTTTTATAAAGTTCTAGTTAATAATTTCCTTTTCCATTATTATTAGACATTATTTTGCAAAATTGTAAGCTTTGAGCGCTATTTTACCTTCTTTACACGCGAACTTTAAAAAGATGTCTGTAGGACGTTAAAAAATTCTGGTATATGGAATTAACTCACATATTTTTTTTTCTTATTGATATACTCACCATGCTCTAAAGCAATGGCTATTGTGAATAGATCTGCACATTTGAAAGAAGAAGAAACAATATGCACGTTATCATTCCTTGGGCTCCGTCTTAAGTTAAATACAACGAGGCTGTTTTCTGAACATACTGGTTAATTTCTGCTATTAGAATACTAATGCAAATTTGCCCTGTGCAATATCAGCCCTGTGTATTCTGTAAATAACATCACGAACGTGTTGCTTTCTGTTAAATAACATTACGAACGTGTCGCTTTCTGTTAAATAACATTACGAACGTGTCGCTTTCTCTTAAATAACATTACGAACGTGTCGCTTTCTGTTAAATAACAGCACAAAATGATGTCTGAGTTATATTTAAAAAAAAAAATGCTATTTTAATAAGTTATTTGTTGAAAATATCTCCGTGGACTGCACTGCTCGAAAATGTTAACGGAAACGTTTGCAATCCTTTATTTGAATAGCATTTTTGAAATTTTGCGTCCGAAAGCAATCGAAGTTGAGGAAGTTAATAAGATTTAAGACGGGTGGTTGATGTTTCAATGTATTTTTTATTCGTTGTCATAACAATCTTTGACACTTTGTTATATTTAAATTATCAAATTATTGTGCACCGGCTTGAAATGTAGTTCGGATATAGAGGAATGGTGCCACATAAAAGAAATAAGTAAAGGACTTTTGATTATCTTAAATGCGGCGTAAGGAATTGTATAAAATGTGCTAATTACACATATGTGCATATGCACTATATTAAGTTAGGGTAAATAATTCGACATAACTTCTCTATATTATGAAAAATATCTTCATATTCTTATAGAATGTTTTACGGAAATTTATTGACAAACATAAAAATCTGGAAATATTCGGTGCAATCTGATCTGAACGAAAACTAATTACATTTGCTATCTCATATTTGGGTCTCTTTTTGAATATACAATTTGGAGTGTGACTCAATATCGTTCCAGATGTGCGTCCACTTCCAAAATACCACAACAAAGTATGACACACTTCAAAATGCCTCGAACTGCATTTCCCAATAACCTATAAATTAATAAACAAATGTAAAGATTGCAATCCGAAGCTAAGCGCCCCCATTTGCAATTATGCTGACCACAGCATTAACTAACTTGTCCATAAACTTAAGTAGAAAACTAAGAAGCCAGAAAATAAGTATAAACAATAGATGATGGACAGAGAAACAATCTTTCGGGGTACTGAATCATAAGCAGCCTTTCGTTCGCTTTATGCTGACCAGGGAGTCCTGTAGCCGATAAATTTTCCAAGACCAAGGGGAATGAAGGTTTGGCTTTCTGAAGTCGAACAGCTAAGTTACACTCCTGAGGCATCCTGGGTAGTCATTATAAGAGGAGACTTTGCAAACATATATTGACTGCATATAGCTTCTATCAACATTTTAGCTTTACAACATATATCCTTACCACAGAGCATGCACCCTTAAAAATGCAAAAATGGTATGCTCGCGATTTGGTACAGCTTTATTAGAATATGTAGAAACTGCTGGGTAATTACGTACCTATATCAGACTTGTTAAATACATACTTATCAAATCATGCGAAAGCAAAAGAGTTTACGTTTGGCGTTAGCGTTGCTTTTTTAGAGTTAGTGTTGGTTGTTTAGAGTTTCGTTTATAAGAGAAAACCGCGGTAAATTAAAAACAAAATAAATTCTAAACGAAATCGTTTACTTGCAAACAGTTGAAACAAAACCACAAAACTAAAAATCAATTGAATGGAAAAGTTTGAGTTAGTGTTACAATTCAGTTTTGATGTTGATACAAAGAAAAAGTAATGGAGAAGGATAAAAGGAAATAAGGAAACGGAATAAGAATGACATCAAATTTTTGACAATTATACAAGAGTATTGGCGGTATTCTACATTAGATAAGAGTACCATCATATGTCAACTCCCCAACATATTCTTATTGTTATACATTTTACAATTCGATGCTAAGTAAATTCTTGAATGAACAAAATTTAGTATTGGGAATTGTTTTCGCGAAAATGTCTGGAATTTTTTGACTTATAAAATGATCTTCTTGTCTCCAACTGATCAGCAATACTTGGTTATCAACACTGAGCACGAATGGTTCATTTTCGACTGTAATTCCAAATTCAGTTCATAACCGTTTTAACTACACCCCCTGTGCAGCAGCATTCTAGGCGACATACTCCGTTTCGGTAGATGATAAGCTTGCAGTTTTCTGATTCATAGCTTACCAAGATAATAAATTCTTTCAAACTACATCCAGTTGTACTCTTTCTATCTTGAGATTCTCTCCAACATGCACGTAAGTAATCGTAAACCTTGTGTTGATCTTCTAAGTGTTGGATCTTCATCTTCGATTACATTAAGACAGCGTAGTATTCTTTTAATAGCATCTACATGCACTCTTTGAAGTCTTCTTGATATGTACTCAATACATTGATTGCGTAAGCAATCAGAGGTTTTGTCCATTTTGTTAAATATAGAAGACCACAAATTGTCTGGCAATATTTCTCCTGATTTCATTCTGAATCGTCGTAGTTACCATCTCCAATATTCCGATTCTTCTCAATATCTATCGGTATTTTCAAATTTAATTTTTTTAAAAACAAAATATTTCAATAAATTAATTATGTTATCAGTTTATGTATAGCCTACCAGCCGAACTTGAATTTTACCCTGTTAAATTTGCTTTGGAACATTTACATAAGCTTCACTTCCGAAAGGATGCATTTTGATGAAATCAGACTTCCCACTATATCATAATTCAGCCGGTGTTTTATCTTTTTCAATTGTTGTAGTTTATCAAACAATACGATTCGTCCATCTGAAGAGAAGGTAACAGCTATCAGAAATGTTGAGTTGAAAACTCGAAACAAACAAATCTAGAAATTTATAGGATTGGTAAACTATTGTCATAGATATATACCTATGCTTGCTAAAACAATCAATCAATCCTGTACACATCATAACTAATTCTAACAAAAATTAACAGAAAAATTTAAGTTAACGTGGAACGAAAACGCGTTTAAAGCATTCGAGAGCGTTAAAGAAAAGTTTGGATGAGAGATAATATTAAACCATTTTAATAGAGAAGCTAAACTTTCTTTGACAGTAGACACCTCATATGTAGCAGATGGAGCGTTTTTGCAGCAGACATTAAACGAGTAGAACCATTAGCCTTTTTCAGTGCATTCGATCGCGAAATCTTAGCGATTTATTTAAGTATTAAATATTTTAAACATTTAGTAAAAGGTCGGCGGTTCACAGTTTACACCGATTAGAAACCTTTAAGGAAGGCTCTGAACTCAAAAACGAAACGAAAACGCGACAAACGAGCCGATTGGAGTACATTTCGCAATTTACTGATGACATATGACGATCGTCTGAAACAATTGATTCATCAAGTGCTAAGTTGTTCGCAAGTTCGTTGAGACTTTGAGCTGGGTTTTCGTCCAATAAGTCTTGCAATTCATTATCTTCAAATTTTTTTGCTCCTCCTGGCTTTTCTTTGTCATTGACATCAAGATCGCCACTCTTAAAACGTTAAAACCAAGTGTGACAACGAAAAACAATTGAATACCAATTGTCTTAGCGGCCAGTTGCATTGTGATACCCTGTTAGTAAGCGTGTAAACCATCAACACCAGCAATCGTTTGCAGAGTCGTTGGTAAAGCGTTCCATAACTTGATGCCATATACAAAAAAAAGAGTCTTTCAGACAACCGACTATGGTGCTTCATCTGTATAAGCTTCCTACTTCTTTTGCTGACTGCATATATTATTTTTTCATTTAGATAACGTAGGTCTAGTGTAAAAAATGTTAGGCAGCAGTATCAGCAATCTCGGCAGGAACATATTTTTAAAGATTGATTTTGAACGTTCCATGGTTAATGTTTGTACACACGAAGGAACTCAATAATACTAAATGGAGAACTTTTACTTTATGTATAGAAGGAGAAAACTCATCGAATATACCCGTTATGTATATTGATACTTCGCCTAACATTATCCTTTTCATCATAATATATCGCTGATTAAAATACTTGCAAGAATCTATTTTACGGCTCACTTACCTAAATTAAAATTTTGCCAATATGCTAAACCAGACTATTGAAAACGATGTTAGCTTTCCCTGGGGATACTTATGCTAAAAACTTGCACAAAATACCAACTGCAGACCCGTTACAAATAAACATTTCGAAATTGCAAAAGAATTCGTATTAATGAGACGCTCTTCGCAAATCAACTTCTTCAACTGTGTGTCACATGGACTACTTGACATTCTTTGATACTTAATTTTAAGCGTAGGTTTTTGTTTATAGATTTTTCTTTTGTTAAAAAACATCGTATACATTATATGAATTTCTAATATTCTTTTATTTCTTCAAAATTACATTGCTATAGGGTTAAGCATACAACTCACATTATTAAATAAATAAATTTACTCTCTCTACGATAAAACTAAAACAGACAAACTTAAAATTGTGAAAAAAAATTTTACAAAATATTATTTTCAGCAAAATATTTTAAAAATATTTGAAGTTTTTGTCCAAATTTCGGATTACTGAAAATAATGCGTCTTTTATTAATAGCTTCTTCGGTATCCGTAATGAAATCCTCTGGATCGGTTAATTCTGAATGTTCATTGATTAAAATTGGCAAAATACAAGTGGCTGTAGCCAAACCTGTGAAAAATATTTTATAAAAATATATATTCGTTTTTTTTTTTTTTTGTTATCACATATTTACCATGCGAGCCTTTACTCAAAATTTCAAGTTTAATATCCTCTTCGTTGGGTATTCGCCCTTGATAGTTAAATTTTCTTAAAAAATTAGTCAATATTAACTGATAAACCATTATTAAATCTTCGAAATGATGCTGGAAGACTTCCAATTGCCACGAAGAGAATATGAAATAATTCCAATCAATTCCAGGCGAACCATAGAATCCCTCCTGAAAATCAATCTTTAAAAATAGTTTAAGTTAGAATGAGATATATATGTAATTTCAACTACACCCAACTCTTTTTTTGCACGATAGATGCGTTTCTTAGAAATCGCGTAAAAAAATATATGCAACTTATGGTATTATGATTATTATTATTATTATTATATAAATTAAGCCAGAGAATAAATTCTAAGACTAAAGTCTTAAAGCACTAGCATCTAAGACTTTCGGCTTCATTTTTATTAAATATTATTATTATTATTATTATTACTATTCAGAATTCTACCGCACTTGAGATTTGAACCCACGACCATTGAATTGCTAGTCGAGACTCTTGCGTACTCGACCACTCAGGCGGAACCTATGGTAAATTTGGTAATATGTTCCATAACTTTAAAAACTCGTGTAAGATATCAAATTCCAAGAAAACCGTGCAAAAAAAGTAATAATGATATCCATATTACATTTTATAAAACGAAATAAATTCATTTTTATTACAAAAATGAATTAACTTAATGTACAATGAAAACTCACTTCATAAGTATACCACGCAAAAATTTTAATTAACATTAGGGTTAAAAATCAATCAAAACTTTAACTAACACACATGTCACTAATACATGTGCGGGACTGACTTTTAATCACAGTATTTCCTCAATTATATTTTGCTGCTGTGTACATAGGTTGCCATGGGACGCTCTTAAAATTAGAAATTAAAAAGAAAATTTTTTTGGATTCAAGCTACAATAAAAGCTTCGTCCAAACAAAGTCTATTTCCTCTCATTGGTGAACCGTGTTATTTCAAAATTGTGTAAAAAAAGTGCAGCGTCAGAGAGAGTTGAGTATATAAGAATCGTTAACAATGCACGGATAAGCTATATTTGTCAGAAGTCTTGGAAAGAGGACGAAGAGGAGGCTCGTTCACGACTGTTTTCACGCCATGTTTTTGTAATTTGACAAATATTATCACAAATATAATTAAATCACATGTGACTGTTACGGACGCATATACTATTGTGTGATTCTCCGCTACTCGATATCGATGGATGGTCGTAAGATTTTTCATAGCACTTTTTTTGCAATTTTTGCCGTAAAATTTTGTCACTTTTTAAGAAACGCGACACATAACGCGACACATAGATAACAGATATCCATCCAAAATTTAGTATAAATGCCTTGCTGCTTGCTTCGTTGACAGATGAACACTCGTGTTTTTTTTTGCTAATCTAAGGAATTAAGTACAAAAAAAAGATCTAAGTTTTTCATATCAAACTTACAAACAAAACATCCTCATTGTCCTTAGCGTTGTTAAACATAATATTATTTATCCACAAATCTCCATGATTTAGCACCAACAAGCGATCTTCTAAATTCCGACTGTAGACACCAATCATTTTGTTTATTATTTGTTCACTAAAGTTTTTTAACTTGGAGACATATTGCTTAAGTTCGTTGCTATTTTCGCAATACTCGATCGTCGATAGTATAGACATTTTGTACATGTCATGCAGAGGTGATGGATTTTCCGAAATGTTAGACGATAAATGATAACGGAATATATCTGGATCCTGATGGGAATATAATTGAAAAATAAAAATTAATATTTTCAAGTTACTTTTCTTTTTTTTAAATTCAACTAACCTTCTTATATAAAACCATACTGAGAGCATGAAATTTGGCCAATTTTTGTATGACCAAATGGCATTGATTTAAATCTAATCCCTCACGTATATCTTTAATGTCATATCCTTTTAATTTCAGATTTTCCATTACTATAACGCGATCATCAATGTAATTAACCCTTGAATGTTAATAAAAGTTTTTATGAATGAAATGAAACTTCAAGTCAATCAATTAACTTAACTACCTTGGTTGTAAAAAAAACTTATCGTTTACGGAATTTAAAAGTTTCTCGAACTCCTCACTAATTACGGCATAATACTGCTTCTCACGTTGATATATATCAAAGTCATCCTCCAACTGAGCCATTAACTCATTTTCCAATTTTGATTTAACTATAAAAGCGGCCAACTGCGTCTGACTGCTTGCTGTTTTCAGGGCATATTCGACCCGTAGCGAGTAAAGAACACTGAAATAATTTTCACCCTTCACTGTCGCTGGTGTAAGACAAAAGTTTTTAATTTCCTGTAGTTGATCGTCAGTGTATTTATTCATTACAGCAGTTACATACTGGAGATCAAACCATCTGGGTTGTTGAAAGGAAGTCTCGGGGGGTCATTTTGCTGATACAAAAACAAAAGAAAGCAACAAAATCATAATCGTTAAGAGCAAGTTGGAAAAGGTATTCTTCGTGTCGTCAATAGGTTATCGTAATAGGTTATTAGAAGAAGAAGAAGAATGCTTACAATTAAGAGGAGTCTTTGCGAGTTGTTTGATGCTTTATGTATAAAATTTACACGAACGCAAGCTCATATACGCTCTACTTATTGTATTTCAACACTAAAGGACGGTGGATAAACTGGATTTCAAAATCGATCTAACTAATTCCTACCCAGTATGTAGTGATAATAGAATTATGAAAAGCAATTCTTTGACCAGCAGCTAGTGAAAATAGGCGAAGAATAATAAGATATTTTTTGCTAAATTTAGACCACGTTATTGCATATTTTACTCCAATACAAGTGTCCCCATGACAAGCATTAATTCTACATGAAGACGACGTACAATTTCTCTTACCCTATAAATCTTATCAAAAAAATAAACAAAGATTCGTACTAGACGAAGTGGTGTAGGGTATTTAAAACTCGACCTTGTACGACTATAATGGTCTTTCTCATTTTTCAAGGCCGGTTCCGGTCAACAGCAAATTCCCATCGTTAATTTCAGTCCGCTTTATATAAAACACTAATAAGAAAATGTTATTTCGCTTCCTTTCATTTCTTTTTAAAGTGCACTGGCCCTTCACCCAGTTGTTTCTTGATTTATGCTAACGAACGAGTAAGAAAATTGTATTCGTCGTGGCCGAATCTTTTATACCCATCGTCGTTATCCTAAAAAAGACAAAAAAAGTGCAAGGATTAAATTTTCACGCTTTGTAATATGGAATGGGCGAGGCAGATTTTTTTATGCGTGGACATTGTAGATCTTTCCTTAGAAAAGTTGTGCTCACTTACTCATTTTTGTGAACATGACAATGTTTACCACAAACACTACACAGTTTGGGAGACGGGCATATTGTTCACCTTTTTTATACGTACTACACCATCACCCCTAGAAAATATTAGTTCAAATTTTTGCATATTTACCTGACTTACGACGACTTACGCCGATTCACAATAACCAACAGCATAAAAAAGGGGTTTTTTTGACAATTTTTTTTATTTGAATGGAATGGAACGTGAATATAACATTTGACGAGGTTATTAAGTATTACCAAAGACATTGTTTTGGTAAAATATTAAAACGCGGCAACACTTCATCGCGAGTCATTTTCACCTCAAAGGGCTCATTCAATCATATAATCTAAATTCCTACATCAAGAAAATTAAGATGTTTTTTTTAGAAATATTGGTTTTGGGTGATTGGCAAGTATGTGAACGGAAGAGTTCAATTTTTTACTGAAAAAGGACATTCCTTTATTAATAAAAAATCTTTAGATTAACTTATCGAAAATATTCGACATCGTTTCCTAGAAAATGACTCAGGCTCATCTTCTTTTATACCCTACAGCTCTTGTGGTGCGGACGTATTTAACATGCAGAAGGGCTTACGCCAGGTCAACCTTTTATTATACCGATTTATTCAGAATCATTTTCTCAATCGATCTAAGCCTCCCTGCCCGTCTGTCTGCCTGGCCGTCTGATCATTGCCCATGTTATTTTATGTTTAAACCGAAGGTCGCAATTTTTGGTATTATTTTGTTGAAATTTGGTACACTGACGATCTTTGACCCAACGAGAAACCCTATAATGTTCTTACTTGTTAACCATAGAATTTATTTCTGTCGTATTTAACATACAAAAGGACTTAAGCCAGGTCCACCTTTTATTATACCGATTTATTCAAAATCATTTTCTCAATCGATCTAAGCCTCCCTGTCCGTCTGATAGTTGCCCATGTTATTTTATGTTTAAACTGAAGGTCGCAATTTTTGGTATTATTTTGTTGAAATTTGGTACACTGACGATCTTTGACCCAACGACAAACCATATAATGTTCTTACTTGTTAACCATAGAATTTATTTCTGCCGTCTAAATAAATTATAATAATTAATATATGGCGTTTGCCATTTCCAAAAATTGTATTTTGAGAAAAGCGCCGTTAAAGTTTCAAGTAGTCGTATACCGCCACACAAATGTTCGAAAGATCACATTTTTCGATTATTTCACAACTTCCCCCATCCGCAGTTGCCTTGCCAGGACCTTCTTGAGTATTTAAGGGGTCATTTAGGCCAATAAAAAAAAAAAAGTTTTCGAAGAATTTACACTGGCCTTACCACTTAACAAAATAATGGTGGCTATCAAAGATTCGGTCACGGTCAAATATAATTTTGTACTTGTTAACCACAAATTTTATGAATTACAGAGCAAGGTATTACTAAAACGAAAAGCACTGTGCCAGCGTTCAATATTTGATGCCTTAAATGCTACAGCAAGAAACAACCATTAGATGTTGTGACAACACTCCGGCACACACACTAACGAAAAATTCATATATTTTGCAGAACGATAGGTTTTTGCGAATTTTAAAAACACCTTATCTTCCTACATACATTCTTTAATGATGGATTTCAAAGTGAAGTAAAATAAGCTGCTGAAAATTGTTGATGGAGCACTTTACTTTTTGTAACGGCCAATTGTATATACATACAGTCCGTAATTTCAGGTTTGATTCATAGAGTATAGAGTAGACCGTAGTGACTATAGTAGTAATATTTATTTTAATTAGAGATCCGTTGTCGTTGATAGAATTCGTAAAAACATGAATAGTTAAACATGCACGAAATATTAATATTAATGACAGAGAAGCAGTAAAATTTGCTTTCATTTCCATTAACTAAGTGCAAGCTTAAACAATATTTTGCATATGGGACCATATGTCCTCATATGGTTACTGGTTTTTATATGGTTTTCTTTTTTTCAATGCCCAAGAATCTCTTTTTCCAATCTGGCGCTAATTTGCTATAATTGCATCAATTTCAATGATATACTTGAGCTTTACCCGTAAGCAAACATCCCATACATTATGGGATGACCCACATTCGCTAAATTGTTAATATATCAAACTAACTCTATCGTTTAAAAAAAAAAAAAAAAAAAAAAAGAAGAAATTCATAGCTTATTATATTATGAACGTATAATAAATTTCAAGGTAAAAGAAATTTAAGAATCTAATCCATACACACACACACGCACACTTTCTATATATGTATCATCAAACAATTAACATAACAATGAGAAACCGTATCATCATTTCAAAGTCTTTAAAACTTAAGCTTTATCTTATATTATTTTTAAAATCTCGATTTACCGTCGTTCACTCTATACGGAAACTATCGCACACGCTTGCCTTCTTTATTAAGCAAAAGTCGATTAAACACTGTCTGAGCATGAATCGCTAGAGAAAATTCATTCTTCGTTAATTGTTATAAATGATTTAAATTTTCACGCTCTTTTTTATTCTCTCATGTAAACATAAATAAACATAAATACCTGTATAAAAATAAAAAAAATACAAACAATTAAAATGTGCTTAGCAATATTTAAAAAAAGTTTACCTAAACTCAGACTTGAGATAATTGAATTACTATTCAATAATTAATTTATTTATTTATTACTTTACTTGCTGCACAGCACTGCCGAGACCCAAAGGAGCCGAAAAGTGAGTTCTGCATAATATGCTTTCTATGATCCCATCACACAATTAGAGGGAGTAGTGTAGTCAGTCTAGTGGTCAGTCTACGGCTTTGACGCTAATCAGAGGGAACGTCCACAATAATCGAGGAAATCTAAAGGCGAAAAATGTGTAAGAAATCTACAAAACCTTGTCTACCAAACTTGTCGCATAATTCATCAAACGTTCAAAGGTGACGAAGATGATTAAAGCAAGAAGAAAAGCACCTTTGATTTATGAAATATAATTGACGGTATTTGCAATAGCAAGGATTGCTTACATGGTACCTCGTAGCGAAAATAATAAAAATCATTCAACAAAAAGTGATGTAAATAGAGAAACTGAATATTCACATCCTCTTCTTGTGAAATCTTATGGACTGTCTAGAACCTGCGGAAACAATTGTTGTTGAAGCAAAAAAAATCCACAACGTGCAGTATACAGCTAGATCGGAGAAGAAGAATACCCCTTGAAACGCAAGAAAATCTGCCAAGGTCTTTGGATATGACATTTACTCCGATCGATGCAAAGAAATTGATCGGTTTCTTCGGGAACCTAAAAGAATCAATTCTTCTTCATTTCTGTAACGTAATTCAAATCAACAATGCATACGATGTAACATTTATATTTACCTACCTACGTCTTCACAAGTGTTACGAGAAAGTATAACTTTAATCATTTTTTTTTCGGCTCTCCTCTTAATTCATATTTTAACCAAGAAAATCGCATTTGTTCGCAAACATTTTATTCATTTTTATAAT
This sequence comes from Glossina morsitans morsitans, assembly GCA_001077435.1. Classification (NCBI taxonomy): domain Eukaryota; kingdom Metazoa; phylum Arthropoda; class Insecta; order Diptera; family Glossinidae; genus Glossina; species Glossina morsitans. Next base: position 159,124 of record CCAG010001933.1, read on the forward strand.
TAATAATTTCTCCAAATCGTTTAAACGTAAGAGAAAAGACTATATATATGTGTATATTGCTTTTTAAGCTCTCTTAGGATATGTCTTTTTTTCTATTCTCTCTCTCTCTCTCTCTCCCTACTTGATTTTTAGATAAATAAAATAAATAAATAATTAAAATAATAATAAATAAAAAGTATTTTTACCTTTTAACAACTTTTTTTCCTAAATTGACTTTTAAAGTAAACTTATTTCCATCAAAATTTGAAACCTTAATCTTTTATCACATTTCTGTTTCGTGTTTGTGAACTATGGAAATTTCATAAGTACATTCCGGAATATCCTTTTGCATCAATCATAAATTTTATTCACCTTGACATAAATCGTTGAAGACCGATCACTTCCTTCAATAGATATTAACTTCTAACTTCATTTCACGTAAATGAACTTTTTTCAAATTGAAAACATTTTAGGTTAAGTTTTCATGTATTGTATTGGCGTTTGTGTGTGGACTACGCCCCTTTTTGAACCGGAATATCCTTTTGCAGCAATTAGAAGTCTTATTCACCTTGACATGAATCGTTGAACACCGATCACTTCCTTCAATAGATATTAAATTCGAATTTCATTTCACGTAAATGAACTTTTTTTTAATTGAAAACATTTTAGGGCAAACTGTCATGTATTGTGTGGACGTTTGTGTGTGGACTACGTCCCTTTTTTAACCGATTTTTGATTCATTGTTCAGAAAGCTACTATAAACACTTCCTAAGATAAAAATGTTTCGCACCAGCAAAATGCCACATTTAACAAAATAACTTGTAATTCTATATTTTTAATTTCAGGTACAGTTATCAAATATCTAAATATTGAGGCATTATTTACCGTGAGCAATATATAAATCCTAGCGGGATAAAATTATTTGTTTATTATTTAAGAGCCCATTGGAACAAATGGTCAAAATAAGTCCCGCCCCTCTTTAGGCCCGATTAATATATTTAACAGATAACACAATTATGCGAAGAAGAAACCAACCTATAAATAGCACAAAGTCAAGTAAGTATATATATCTAAGATTATTGCCCATCATTTCAACTTAAATATTAAAACAATATGTCGTAGATAGTTTCACGTATTTTGATCAGCGACATCTATGGGTGAAAATGATAAACCCAACGTTTAAACTCGATGATTTTGACCCTTTTCTACATAAAATAAAAGTTTTCCATTTAGTATTATCGAATCATTCAGTGTAGACAGGCGCTAAACGTGGAGCGCTGAAAATTGCATTTTCGATATTCATTACGTTTGATTTGAAAAAATGTACAGCCGGAACCCATCAAACACTTTTAGAAGCTGGTAATATTCTAACTGCAAGTTTTGGTTTCAACCAAACGACCAAATGTGCTAATTTTGATGCCCGTCGCAAAAAAGGGCATGAAGTACGAAAAAAGTTCGAAAACAATAAATTGCAAAATTTATTGTACGAAAGCCCAGCTCAAACTAAAAATTAATTTCAAACGCCTTAGCAGGTAGTGAACCACGTTTAGATGCGATGGGAAAGATCCAAAAGGAATGAAAATGGTTACCATAGAAAGTGACTGAAAGGTCGGTTTCGAATCGCTTCAACATCGTGATTTTATTGCTTGCCAGTCAAAAAAAGAAGATTCTTTTTATTGTGACCAGCGACGAAGAGAAGTGGGCCTATTACGACAATCGCAAACGCAAAAAGTCATGGGTCAGCCCAGGAGATCCCGTACAGATCGAACCTGAAGCGGAGTATTCATGGCCGTAAACTGTTGATGTGTATATGATTGAACCAGTAAGGGTATTAAGAGTTGCTATAACCGAATGAAACTGTTACTACAGATGTCTACCGATGCTAATTGAATAAATTGAACGGTGTATTGTTGCAAACAAGAGCAGCAGTAGCGATTAATAGACACAACGTTAATCTCTTGCATAACAACGCTCAGCCACACGTTGCAACTGTTGTTAAGGATACACTCTTGCAGCTCGAATGGGAAGTTCTGTCGCACCCAGAATACTCGCCACACATAGCGTCTTCCGATTACCACTTATTCAGACCGATACGTCGTTGGTCAACTTGCACGTGGTTTCCAAATGCTGAAGAAGTGCGAAAATGGATCAATGATTGCATAACTGCCAAAACAAATATCGTTTTTTCGACACCGTCTTACCAGAAAGATGGGAAAAAGTTGTAGAAAACAATGGAAAATAATATCTATTGTACCAATTTTTCTCATTAAATGACGTTTTCAAGTGAACCGTGATCGGAATACAGACAAGCACCTATTATATATTCTGTTTTCAATTCGCTCCAAAAAGGTAAGATGCCACAGCATTTTCAAAGGTATGATGATATTAACGTGTCTCTGCCAGCTTTTATCAAAATATTTTTTTTTGTAAACTAAAAATAATCCAACAAATAGCAAACCACTTTATGTTGGCCATTTTATAAAGTAATGTTAGTAAAACTACATTACAAAAATAAAATTTTATTTGCGCAAGAGAAACAAAAAAATTAATAAATTACATTAAATTTATTTATTTAATCAAATTATGAACAAACCAAGTGTACAAACATTTCGAAAAAAACTAATTTTTAATTGAAATAAATCAATTATATTCAATTTCGTACTTATATATACCAAATGATAAAGGCGTGTAAGTCCTCACGCATAATGGGGTGTACATACATATATACATATGCCGCATCCAGGAAGCCAAACATTTCGAAGTCTAAAGAGAGTTAAGCACATTTCCAAGATTTTATAGTATTGCAAAGAAAGAAGAAAAAGAAGAAGAAAGAAGAAAAATGAATAAAAGCATAGGAGAGTTCAGCATAGGTTATTATACCATATGTGCATCTTACATATAGTATATGTAGAGGCTTTGTATGAAAGTCGTTCCTCTTAACTAGTCAGTCAATACGGAGTATCTCCTACCGCCTTAATCCTATCCAGACTTTGGGACCATTTCATCCCACTCAGATGCTTACGGATATATTCCTTTTAATCAGCGCACGATGGTGCGATCCAGAAGATAGAGGAAACGTATTCTTCTTTCCCAACACAGTTAAAATCATGGGTTTCCCCACGACCTCTCGACACTGCTGTTGCTCGCAGGTGTTATTATAGAACTGCTTCTATTTGGATTCATCATACAATTTCTGATTAGCAGGCGTCTTACTTTTTAATGACCCAAGAGAAGCCACCACGATAACTCTGCTACCATTCTCTTCAGTTTGCAGTAGTAGGCATTTCAAAGGGGAAGATAAATCTTCTGGTAGATTCTCTTTGCTCTTCTAAAGAATGCGTCGATAATTTTCTTAATCTTTTTGCATTTTATATGAAATTGTAATTATCGCAAGACAGTGTTTTTAATCAGCCTACAAACACTCCTATTATTTTTTTTTTAAATTTAAATTTTAAGAAATAAATTCTCGAACTAAACAAAGTAGTATGGGCGCTAGTAACCAAGGCTGCCGGCTCTTGTTTTTTTAAAAAGTGGACTACATCGCTTTAGTCGCTTTAACAAAATTAAATATTTTATTGCTATTGTGCTCTCCATGTACTCTGAAGATGCCCATAGATCTGCACGCTCCGAAAAGGAGCCGTCGAACATTGGAAAGGTTTCGTCATTTACAAACTATATTTTGTCCACAATTCCAAATTGGAAAAACAGATTTCTTAACGCAGGCGCATGTGTGGATGGTACGAATGAGGTTTTTTTTTACGATCGTCAAACTGTCTATGACGATAATCGTTTTTATTTGCGACCAAGATTTGTAGTTTGAAGAATAACTGTAGCTTCAATTGCTCAGTTGCTAATGTTGACGCACTGTCTTGTAAGATATGATTATCTTAAACCTATCCTGTAGCATCTACTAGTGCTTAGGTAGGAAAAATGTCATCACTTTTGCAAGCGCCTGTAAAAACAAATTGCGAACGATTATTTTCCAAATAGTGAGTTTTCTCAATGATTACTAATGATAAGTTTGGCGAGCATACCTCAGTTTTCAGTTTTTAGATTTCACGCATTTGTAAATAACGTAAATAAATTCGAAACGAAGAGAGTTCTGCAAATCTATTCGCAATAGCAACGTTTCCATTTTGTTCACCAGAAGACCTGTAGTCAAATCTGACGAAATCAAATTTATAACAACACGACTCTTTACAATATAATGGCTTTTAAATATAATGTCATCGATTGTCAAGCTGATGTTGGAGCTTTTAGAGACTGAATCGATCACACTTTACACCTTTATCTGAATTTGCAATCTCTTCACCAAACTGCTTGTATATCCTCACCCAGAAATCTTGATGAGTCTAAGTGTTACGTTAACCTTCGAAGACAATGGTAAAACAATAGAAACTCTCTATATAAAAGGAATTTGAATAGACCTTCAAACCATCTGCGCTTACATCTAGCTGAGATAAGAAACGTACAAAGTAATCACTTTTTAATCATCATCAATTTAGATGTGTTTGATGAACATTACTTATGGAGAGCTACCAAATATCTTAAATAGCCGACAAAGCGAATTGCTCCTTTGAGCGATGGGTCTTGAAATTAGCGCAGAAACAAAACTGTGCTCATTATGTACAAGAAATCTTTCAGCACACTAACTTGGATTGTAAAGGTAATATTGAAATTTCTAGGCAGCCAATTTTTCATAGATTGGTCCACCGAACTTGCATTAATTGCAAGAAGATGTTGGCAAACTGGACGTTACGAAATATCCTGACTGTGATTGCATATGTGGAATAACTGCTAAATTTTTACCATTTCAGGCTTCCTACGAACCAAATTGTTGCACGCTAGTATAGTTTGCTGGTGACGTTTTCTAAAATATTTGAAAAAATCTATCTACGGAGGCTACTCCCAGTGCTACATCAGAAATTTATTATTTCCGACCACCAGCTCGGCTTCAGCAATAAGCGTAATCTAATTGAGCAATGCCATCCTACAGTTTCGTACATCGGAGAAAGTCAAAATTGCTGAAATGGATTGTTCTTCGATGTGAAGAAAACTTTCAAAAGAGTCTCTTCAAACTCAAAAAAGTTCTCACAACTGCTATGTGTTAGCGCCTTAAATACTATTTGCAAAACAGACGTTTCTACGTTAAAGATGATGATGGTAGATCCAATGTATATAATATTGAAGGTGAAGTGCCCAAGAGAAATGTTTTAATAGTAAAACACTACACAATTTGCACTTCAGATTCTTCGATCGCCGATATTTTATTTTAAGTGCGACATATGCTGATGAAACAGCAATCCTGTGTTCATCTTGTGAATGTTTCCTACGAACTCCAAACTGATCTGAAGAAAATTTCACTTTGAATGAACAAGTGGAATGCTAAAATAAACGCTAACGGATCTACAAATATTACCTCCGTGCTAAACACGGGTTCACTAATTTTGAATGGCAATAATACTCCTATCAACACCTAAATAAAATATCTCCGCTTACACACGTACCGAATATTAACATGGAAAAAATCGTATAAAAGCTGAACGTCAGCAACATGGCTTAAAAGCTCAAGATTGTCTGGTGATGGGTATAATAAAAAAATTTTATAATAAAGTTGTTAAGCGCACCTATAAAAATGCTATCTGTTCTATAACAAGACAAGAAGTAAAGGCAACAAAAAAGTTGGCATCTCTGTTGTAACTGACAAATCACCGAAAGTTTTTTTTTTTTATAAAAAGAATTAAAATTTGCCGATATTCTGCTATTATTAGTCACAATTCCAAGAAGATAATGATAAAGCCATAATTGCAAGAGTAACTATTTTCAAATATATATTTTAGAAAAAGGTTTAGAAACACTTGTTTATGGGGCTGCTACAGGCTTCCAATTGTGGACTTTTACTTGCTCGTCTTTTTGGTTATATCAGCTGCCGTTAATTGTTAATGGCCAAAATGTCGTCTTCAGCTATATATGTGTTGGATGTAAAGGGTAAAGTTTTAATCTCACGTAATTACCGTGGTGACAACATGGATATGGCAGTAATTGACAAATTCATGCCATTGTTAATGGAAAAAGAAGAAGAAGGTCTTATTACTCCGATCTTGCAAACGACAGATTGCACCTTTGCCTACATTAAGACAAATAACTTATACATCGTGTCGACAACGCCGCGCAACAAGAACGTCAATATTGCTTTGGTCTTTGTGTTTTTGCACAAAATCGCGCAGGTGTTCATAGAATACTTTAAGGAACTGGAAGAAGAATCTATACGCGACAACTTTGTAATAATCTATGAACTGTTGGATGAATTAATCGATTTCGGTTATCCTCAAACAACAGATTCAAAAATCTTGCAAGAGTACATAACACAAGAAGGTCATAAGTTAGAAATACAGCCGCGTATTCCATTGGCTGTAACCAATGCTGTATCTTGGCGGTCAGAAGGTATTAAATACCGTAAAAATGAAGTTTTCCTGGATGTCATTGAGTCGGTAAATTTGTTAGCCAATGCCAATGGGAATGTACTACGTAGTGAAATAGTTGGAGCCATAAAGATGCGAGTTTATCTGTCAGGGATGCCCGAGTTACGTTTAGGTTTAAATGATAAAGTATTGTTTGAAAGTACTGGCCGTGGCAAATCTAAATCTGTGGAATTAGAAGACGTAAAGTTCCACCAATGCGTACGTTTGTCGCGATTCGAAAATGATCGTACCATTTCTTTTATACCACCTGATGGTGAATTTGAATTAATGTCATATCGTTTGAATACACATGTAAGTAAAAGTATCTTAATATAATTTCAGTTTTTTATACAAATTCATTTTTTAGGTGAAACCTTTAATTTGGATAGAATCTGTTATTGAACGTCATGAACACTCACGTGTCGAATACATGATCAAGGCAAAGTCGCAGTTTAAAAGACGCTCCACCGCCAACAACGTCGAAATCATCATTCCAGTGCCAGCTGATGCTGATTCACCAAAATTCAAGACCACCATTGGCAGCTGTAAATATGCTCCTGAACAGAACGCAGTCATATGGACGATAAAATCTTTTCCGGGTGGCAAGGAGTACTTGATGCGCGCTCATTTTGGTTTACCAAGCGTAAAGAGTGAGGACAGTAACGAGGGAAAGCCGCCAATACAAGTGCGGTTTGAAATACCATATTTCACCACTTCAGGTATCCAGGTACGCTACTTGAAAATCATTGAAAAGAGCGGCTACCAAGCTCTGCCATGGGTACGTTATATCACACAAAACGGTGATTACCAATTGCGTACTAACTAATCAGAAAGTACTTAGAGCGAAGAATATTTTATCTCCACATTTGGCAAATTACAAAAAAAGGAAAATCTGTGTATCTAAATATTTAAATGTCATTCCAACTGATCATTAAGGAAAAAAATACCGTTCATTTTACATGTTCTATAACCCGATTTCATTTCTTGGTATTTACTGTTGTAGGTGTGCCGACTATTTACCTAGATTTGTTAATCAAAGAAAACACAATAATTTCAAGAAAAGAGTTACTATTTTTACGAATCTGTTGCATGATCCCAGCGCATCTCAGAGATCACAACTAAATGTGTTTAATTAGAAAACAAACTGAAACAAAACGTTACGCGTTTTGCCTGATCAAATGGAAAAGTGAAATATGGTGAACATAACAGAGCGCTATTACAGAGCCACTTAAACAATTTCTATCTCCGCTTTGCCTTATTAGTGCGGTTTTAACATCAAAACATAAATTGAGTGGGCAGTTCTTCGTTAACAGAGATCAACATTTCTGTGGTTCTGAAAGCTCACATGTTTCATTCCGCGCAAAGCATACAACTTTTTCTCAACTTACTCTCACTTAGACAAGTTTACGATTCTCACCAATACTTATTATTCGAAGGATTCTAGAGGCAATTTTCTTGAAGCTCATTTGTTCAGCGTAAATTTCCTATCCTTCTTAATTTATTCCCCCTGGTTTCAGAGTTATAGGTCTATTTATCGATATCTTGTCGTAATTCATGTGCAAGTGACTTCTCGTGTATCAAGTTTGATGAGCTAGTTCTGCGTGACTTTATACCTCAAAAATGAATAGACTTAGCACTTTCTCCCCAGTTTTATAAGTTTATGATATCACGAAACATACCACGGCTTCCCGATTCCAGCAACAGCATAATTTAGTACGGTGGCCCTGCAGCTCATTTTGGTGTCCGAACTATGTTAAGCTTTGGAATTCGTAAATTGTAAACAGCTCCCCATAGCTGATCAAAGTTTTGCGAACCCCGCCATGTAATATCAACATACAACTCTGTAGGTGTAAGTGAGTATGCGCTGTGATAGATATAGAAGTGCGTATGCACAAAAATACAACAATGTATGTACGTGGTTAAATTATTAATAGAAGCAGTCAAAACATATCCCATATGTTAATTTTAATTAATTTTTAAAATTAATTTCGGTTCGGTTCATTTGCGACAGAGAAGGTTTAAGTTTGGATGTGCTCATTTTAATTTTTCCGTTCTTATATATTCAGTTTACATACAGTTGTATGTCTGCGCTATAAATGCCGCAATCAACCTACACCAAGAAATAATTCAAACATTCACTTGTCGCCTTAGCACTATTCTCTTTTTCAAATTTGCATTATATAACATTTAGAAGAGGACTAATTGGAATCTTATGTATTTAGCGAAAGTAAAATATCCTTTCCTCCGATGAATTCTAGTAGAAAGACGCGAAATTGATTGATTGATTGATTCTGCCTCGAAAGTTATTTACGGCTCGACATAAGAGCGTTACAGATATCCAAAATAAGAGTGTATCAAAGAAACCTACATTTATAATCGGCACGTCTAAAAAACTTCTCAACTTTCAGGTGTACAATTATAAATATTTCCATTACTGTAAAAAACAAGGAAAACTGTATATATCGAGTCCGTTCATTATAAAAATTTTATATGTATATGCAATTTTAAAGTCTTAATTTACTAATAAATGCACTTTCTGTGAGTCTTATTGAGTTGAATATTCGACTACGTAACAAACAATAACAAATATACGTAATTTAAAGAGAAAAGAAAATCAAGATACAGAATTAATTTTAACTATACAATAATCATTACAATGCATAAATTCGTAATCGCATACTAATAATATTACAAAACAATAAATACGTAAAACACTTTGACACCAATTATTTAAATAATTTAAAGGGATGAATCTTTAACGGTAGTGCGAAGTAATTGAAATTACGAACTTTTTAGGCTTTAAAATTCTTAACGGGATAGTAACTTTTGTTCTCTTCAATATTCTGCTTCAGCTCGTTCATTTGTTCCTGCAAATGCAGTGGAACGTCGTTATAAACATCTGTAAACAATTCCTTCCAATTGGGTTTGAGTTTTTTCTCCGAAATTGAAATTTGCTTTAATACTTTTTTACGTATGTCTTTAACAAAATCATTTTCTTCTGCTTCGTTAAACCAATCTCTTTTAACCATGTAATTTTTCAATTTGGAAATTGGATGCTCCACCGAGTTCCACACCTCAATTTCAGCAGATGAACGATATGCTGTCGAATCGTCAGAAGTCGAATGGTGGCCGACTCTACATGTACGCAAAATATTACGTTGAAATACAAATTTTGTATTTACATTATCTACCTACCGATAAGCCATTGCTTCCAACACAGCCGGTTTACTTTCTTTCATAACATATTCCCGACACAATTTCATGGCATTGTAAACGGCAAAAACATCTGTGCCATCTACACGTATAGTTGCAATTCCATAACCGGGACCTCTGCCAGCTATACCATCACCTTTATATTGCTCATGAGCTGGAGTCGAAATAGCAAAGCCATTATTGCGACTTTAAGAAAGAAGATAATCAGGCATTTTTGAAAACGTTGTTTGGTTGTAAAAGAAATTTACCAGAAAAGTATTACAGGACAATTCAAGGTGGCTGCAAAATTGAAAGCCGCATGCGCATCACCCTCAGAAGCAGCACCTTCTCCGAAATAACAAACAACGCAGGCATCATTATTTTTACGCCGCTTCATAGCGTAAGCGGCGCCAACCGCTTGAGGCATTTGCGTTGCTGAAAACGGCAAAATAATTCTATTATATTTTCGTACAAGGACTAGATGTGAATTCAATTGAATGCTACGTATATTTGATAACGTGTTTCAACCGATCATGTGTACAGTCTCAATAACCAAAATAATGAAGTATTTGGAATAAAGAAAGGAAATTCACGTTTATTTTTAAGAATATGACCTACGGTAGACTCTTTGAAACTCTCTTTTTCCGAAATTTAGCATTTTCAATGTGAAGATGGCTCCACACAGCCCACTGATTGTCCAAGGGGTAGCAACAAAGAACGCAAAGATTTGCCACGTAATCAACATAAACACGTTGCTTTATTTTAGTAAAATGAATCAATCACAAAGTTCGCGAAGCACTAAAGTCCTTATATATAACATTCGGTATTAAAAATTCATTTCAGCAAAAGAAACAAGAGTTTTAAGGTAGTAGTACAAGCCTAGATAATAACACTTTGTTTATGCCCTACACTTATGGCGAGAATGTATTCATTACCAAAGCCTTGAGGTATACCGACTGTTAATTAAACCAAACGATTCAGGATCGCTTTCTGAGTCGATTTAAGCTTGGTCCTTCTATCTAATGTCGTGTATTTTTGAGTCAAACCTTTTGAGATATTTTGATGAAATTTGCCACGCCGACATCTTTTGGCCAAGGTTGAACACAATTGAAAATAGTTCGGAACTTATGGCTTTTTCGACCACTTTTCATATTTTGAAAATCCGTTATATTAATAATTTTAAGGTGGTGGTTTGACTGTACGTCGTGGCCCACCATATTGTTTCTACTTAGCTTTTCTTCACTTTCACTTCAGAATTCGTAGACGACGATTTAGAATGAAAGAAACAGAAATCTCTACAAGTTCATGAAGTATTGTTATAAAAGAGAGAAACTTAGTAATTTTGGAAAGAAGAGCTTCTCGTTAGGTAGACAATCCATTTAGTTAACGCTATATTTCAGCTTTGCTGAAACAGGGTTTCCACATTTCGACTTCCACTAATTCTACTACCTGCGTGGCGATCTTTCTTACGAAATGAAAAAACAATCGGAGGTCTCAGGTAAGCATTTTGAAAAACACCTTTTAGGAATGAATAAACTGTTCACTCTTGAAAAAACTATGTAAAGGTTATGGAAGAATATATCTGCGCATAGTCTTATTTCACCTATAAATTGCTTCGTCCTTCGAATAACAATTATTAAGCATCGGCTTATGCTGTATCCTCGAAAAAAATACTGAAAGCGCTTACCTAAAGGACTGGAAATGGTAACAAAATTCAAATCCTTCGAGCCATAATGTACTGGCATTTGTTTTCCTTTGCCCACATCAGCTTCATTGCCGTAACATTGATCAATAAACTGTTCAATAGTAAAACCTCTCCATACCAACACTCCAGCTTCTCTATATTGACCGTAGATAACATCACGTATTTCCAACGCCGCTGCACTACCTGTATGAGAACAAAAGATTAACAAAAATATCCTAACTAATAACTACTATTGTAACCTATATGACTTGCTTCTTCACCAAAATTCGTCATATAAAAGGAAATACGGCCTTGTCTCTGGGACTCATACAATATCTTATCCATGGTATTTAATAAAATCATATCGCGAAACATTTTCTGAACAGTTTCCTTGCTTAAATTGGGATCTTGCGTAAGATCTTGAATTTTTCCATCCCGGTCTAGAACACGATAAATTGGTATAGACTCAATATCCTTGGGCATTAAAAACACAGGCTGTGAAACAAACGCAGCTTTGGCACCGGGAAAAACCGAAGTGTGACCAGCAAATGCGACCATCCTACAATTACGTATCAAATTTAATTTTGTCTACAAAGAGGGAAGAAACAGTTTTAACATCCTTAAAACTATTTGCACGATCAATTACCTTGAATCGCTCAAGAACAATTTGAATAGGTTTGGCAGAACGACTGATAGAAAGCATGACAAATTGAAAAGAATTTTAAAAGAGAGAAATCTTGAAAACAAGTTAAACTTGCAAAACTTATTACGTTTTGTTATATTTCGTTACAAACAGATCTGTCAAGTAACTTACATAACTGACTGCAGTCATATGTTTTCTATAAATAAATAGTAGAGTTGCCAACCTAAAAGTTTAATAAAAACCGCTTATAAAATTATTCTATTGCTGTCATTGTGAGTGTACAAAATTTCCAAAATTATGGATACTTTAACGGAAGTGCAATTTTGGAATGCATGCTCCATATTAATACACAATTACCACGCAGTCAATCGTAAAATATTTGCCTGCATCATACAACATGTGGAAAAAATCCTTAAAAACATTCATCAATATAATCAAGATTGTAGCCGGGAAACTGTGAATGAGATTTGCAACGACGATGTCCAGCAGTTATTGAGTGACTATAGCAACAATAAATTGAAAGACGATGGAACCGAAGGATTCGTAATTCATCTGAAATTACTACATAAAAAGCAAGAAGACAGTATTAATGCAATTGTCATCATAAGTAAGTTTTATGAAATTATTAGCAAAAAGACTTTGGATAGTTTTTACCAAGAAGAAGCTATCTGCGACCTAAGGTGTCTTCAACATTTGTTGTGCATACATTTCTAGTTTGAAAAATAGCGAATTGAAGTTCTAGTAATGGATTTTCGTGAACGATATTAATTTTGGCTGTTAACAAGAGAACCCCATGCGTGCACATTGGATTTTCTCTGCAATTAATGTTTTGAAGATGTTATTTGTCGGAGTTCAACTTGAGTAGCAGCAAAAATTTGTTAACAGAATAGGTGAAGGTGCTTTTCTTTATAATTCGTTAAGGAAAATTACACCAAGAGCTGTGCTTTTAATATGTAAGTACAGGTTTCCGAACCTGAGACTAGTTTCAACAATAATGAGCAAGTAACTAGTTATGGATACTATAACCTAATGATGGGAAGGTTCAGTAATCGTTTTGGTGAGAGTGTTAATATGCAAACCTTATCTCTGTTTTGCTAGAAAGACGTGCAAACCGCAATAAGATCATCTACTCATTCAAATGTCTACGGTTTTCTACATCACCATTGAAGACATCCTACAGCAATATTTCCGCATCACTTTTTAAGTTATTTCTCGACAATACCCAAAAAATATAAAATATATTTACGATGATTTATCCAAAGCTCTTACAACAAGTTTTCCGGAGGTCAATCTGCCATTGCACGCAAAATTTAGTAATAACATCCTGTAGGAAGCCGCAGGCTTCTTAATTTAAATGAATATATTGTGTGTAACATGCCAAACAGGCATCCCAAGTAGACTAGCCTTGAATATAAAAACTGTCATCACATATTAGAGTCCACCTCATTTTTTTCATCTTAGCATAAGAATTTATATCATTAATATAAACACGCTCTCATTTTATAGATTTGCTGGATATAAGTTGCATTTTAAGATTCCAATGTAATGAGTTGGATGATTTCGAAATTAAGTTGGATACTAACGAGTTAAAGGTCAAATTATTATGCCCTTATGGAGACAAAAACAACACCTTTAGGTGGCTAGAATATGTTTTTAAGCCAAAATTTTTAAAATGGTGTAGAAGCACAAATCATCAAACCCCAACAACGCAGACATCCGCTTTTAAAGGCTCTTTGAACTTAATAGATCCCGAAAAGTATAATCAATTGTACAGGGGTCTAAAATTAAAGTACAGCCAAGAAATTTTAAAGGTACGATATAGCAACAGTAAAATCAAAGAAGTTATTTGTTTATACAAGTTTTATTACAGCTTTGGCAGATTGCCGAAGAATCCACTGATCCCTTAAAGTTCATTTATGAAGATTTGGCCATAGCTGCCTACTTAATTACTTTGTGGCGAAGTGACTTGGTTAAGGGGCCAAGTTCGTTTGCCGACTTAGGTTGTGGTAATGGGCTGCTGGTATTTGTACTTTTAAAGGAAGGCTTCAAAGGTTATGGTTACGATATTAGGCAACGTAAGCTGTGGTCTTTGTATCCTTCTGAAGTACGGAGAAACCTTTACGAGAAAGTCTTGGAATCATATAAATTTGATTTACCTGCAGATGTGAATTTTCTGATAGGCAATCACTCGGACGAATTATCACCTTGGATACCTGTGTGGGCTACTACTCTTCGTTATAATATGGATTATTTTTTATTGCCTTGTTGTGCATTTGAATTTTCGGGAGCTAAATATCAACGCCGCAATTCTGCGCAATCTGTTTATAGTGACTTTTGCGATTACGTTGAAGATGTATCCAACCGCTGTGGGTTCATAACTTTTAAAGACCGTTTAAAGATACCAAGTACTAAAAGAATTGCTTTTTGCGGCATTCGGCGTAATTACGCGATCTGCGAACATCTAACTAAACTGACGGAAATTAAAGAGTTCGTGAAAAATGAGCAATATTCACATCCAAACAGTGTAGCTGGCTGCGAAGTCAAATTAAGAGATTATAAAGAGCCCACAAAAAATTGTACTCAAATAGATAAAACTATCCTTGATAATTTGGTATTAAAAATATTCTTTTTACTTCTTGACGCGCAAGAGCAGTGCTACACCATTAACTCTGTGTGGCAGGAAGGCGGTTATTTAACCTTACAAGAATTAGCAGATAATTTAGAGAAATCCGATCTAAACAACATAAAGTCCGAGTGTGGTGGCTTAAAAACTCTGCTTCGCAATAAACATGAGATTTTTGAATTATTGCCGGAAAACCGTGTAAAAATACGTAAACCTGAGATTCGCAAAAGCGTAGCAGAGCAAACAGTAAAGAAACGTAAATGCTTTTTCAATGATAACCATCCACAAGGTTGCCCATTATCCGACGAAGATTGTACATTCATCCACTAACTTTCATCAAGCAAGATCTATGACTGAAAAAAATGTAATTTTTGCCTTTATTATGTAATCATTAAGTCAATGTACAGCATATAATAGAAAGATCTATCTGTAATAAAAAATGATCATATATATATATGTATATTTTTCGCATGTCTATTGTATAGTTACACTATTGAATTCAATGGGAGCTGTCCGAGCTGTTACTGCGTCTACGTCGACGCATTGGGGAACGGGAACGTCGCCGAGGCGAACGTCTACCACCACGGGGTGGTGAGCGACGGTTTCGATTGAAACGATTAAAACGAGGTGGAGAACGCCAACGTTCCATAGGTCTTCGATTTATAGGAGAGGGACGCCTCGGAGCGGGTCGTATCTTCGGCGTTAGCACTGGGGATACACTAACTTCTTGACCATCTATTTGACCACCATCCATCTGTTTTATGGCATTTTCGCATTCTTCATGAGTGGAATACTCCACGTAAGCGATACCTCGTCCGAAACTTGGATGATAACGGTCCGTTGGAAATTCAACATTTTTGACCTCGCCGAAGCAACTGAATATTTCCACTATATGATCTTTAGTAACATTACGAGTCAAACGACCAATGTGTATACGCGTAGGTTTAGGAGTGGCGGATCTATCGCGAACCTTAGCGTCGAGACTGCGGGAACGGGAACGTTCGCGACTACGTTCGCGGGCCTTGACATCTGGACTGCGAGAACGTTCACGGCGCTCACGTTTTGGTGGTGGACTACGTGAACGGGTCCTAGATCTTTCACGATTTTTAACTTGTGCGCTACGAGAACGGGAGCGACTGCGATCTCTTTGTTTAACTGCTGGACTACGTGAGCGATCTCTACGTTTAGGCGGAGGACTACGGGAACGCTCGCGTCTTTTTGGAGGCGGGCTGCGGGAGTGTGAGCGCGAACCACTCTTACGGGATGACGACGATGACGACGAAGTCGAAGATCCGCTGGAACTCGACGAACTTGAACGTGACCCAGACTCTG
Organism: Glossina morsitans morsitans; assembly: GCA_001077435.1. Taxonomy (NCBI): domain Eukaryota; kingdom Metazoa; phylum Arthropoda; class Insecta; order Diptera; family Glossinidae; genus Glossina; species Glossina morsitans. Next base: position 175,038 of record CCAG010001933.1, read on the forward strand.
AGCTACTGCGTGACGAACTGCTGTCTGAAGAGCTTTTCGGCAAGAATTTTCTGAATATTATAAAACAGGTTTTTCTCATAAATTCTAAAACTTACCTATCACTTGAATCACTACTTGACGAAGCTGAACCCCGTCGCCTGCGATCCCTTTCTCTGCCACGGTTCGAATTTGACGATGAACTCACTTTATTTGTAGAATTCTTAATGCCATCTTTGCTATCCTTCGAGTCCTTTTTATCCATAGCCTTCTCCGTGGAGGGCGAATGATCACGCGCCCTAAGAATGGTAACATGCAATCGTAAAACCTAATAAACGCTTTCAATATTCCATAAAGAAACTTACATAGATTTTCGCTCTTTAAGTAAACGTAGAAAAAACTTTAAATCTTTCTTAATATTTTAATGAATTATTACTTTCTTTGCTAGAAAATGGAGAATACACCGCAGGGCACACAATCAACGCTTTTGACGATATTATAGTTGCCAGATCTCAGAATTGAATGTAATGATTGCCGTGTCTTCATTATATGAACGCAAAAATTCACACTTACTTATTACTTACTTTATATAAAATATAAACAACAATACACATCGTATATAAAACAGTAGTAGATTTTATCTGCAAAGCATTTGAAGAATTCAGAGAGATTTTAAAGGGAGAAGAATAAATATTATATATTTTAAAAATACAATTTTATTGCAAAACAGAGCTCACTAAACGTTGAAGAAATAAAAATAAATTATTTATATAAAATTAAACTTCGTAATTAAACTGTGCACATATGGAGCCCATAGACATTGTCCGTCTCGAGGAGGCGGTGGTGGTTTTCTATCGCTCCACCTCTCAGGAGCAAGCACATTTACATGAATGGCTTACGAAAGTGCAGTTGAGTGCCCAAGCCTGGCAATTTTCCTGGCAATTAATGCAACTGGGAAAGGTAAGCTAATCTGTATGGCTTATATATTGCATTTGATTGTTAGACAATTTTGCGCACAGTCTCAAGAAGCTCAGTTTTTCGGTGCCATTACACTACATTCAAAACTAATGAAATTTTGGCATGAGGTGCCTGCAGAAAATCGCGATGAATTAAAACAGAAAATCCTAGAAACTATTATACAATTTGCTGGCGGTCCTAAGTTAGTTTTAAATCGTTTGTGTATCGCAGTAAGTATAAAGGAAGTATGTAAATAATTCTGAGGTAAATGATTGTAATTTGCTTTTTAGTTAAGTGCTTATATTGTCCACATGCTAAATGATTGGCCTACAGCAATTGAAGATGTTATCAACACTTTTCAAAACCAACAAATACCTAATGTTACCAAAGAAATGCAATTATGGATTATGCTGGAAGTATTACAAGCCATACCAGAAGAAGTACAAATAGTTATTGGGTCTAAGTGTTTATTACAAATTTTTAATAAAGTTTTCGTTATTTTTAGATGCAAGCCATATATACTTCAGTTAAACGTAGTACCCTTCGGGGGGAGGTAGCCAAGCGTGCTCCTTTAGTTATGGAGACTACGGAGACATATTTACAAATGCAATTAGATAGAGAATGGGACGCAGATGCTTACGGCAATATGACTAAAGCAGTGAAGTGTGCATCTACATGGGTTAAGTAAGCTATTGTTTGACTTTGTAACGAAATATTTTAAATTAATTAAATTGACTCCTTTTAGAAATATAGGCTTTTCGATAGAAAATTGTCAAAACATCACGGCTTTGCTATTAAAAATGGTGAACAAATGTTATTGGCCTTGCGTACAGGACCCTGATGGTGATGGTTGTATGTCGGCCGATGAAAACGATTTGGCCGAAGTTTGCCTCAAGACTTTGCTTTATATCATCATACAACCCGATTGTCATTTGTACCCAATTACAGCTTCTATACTTATAAAAATGTTCCTTGATTCTTTGTGCGACATAACCAAAATGGAATGGAAGCCAGATAATAATAACGAGGATATTGTCTCCAGCATTTACACTCTATTTGTCTCCGCTGTAGAACGCCATTCTACACTGCTCTTAACTGGAATAACCACTTCGGACCCGGAATTGTCATCGTTATGTTCACGTTTAGTGAATGAAATTTTGCAGTGCACAGATAAACCCGGCATTTATCCGGTGGAGGAGTCTTGCAGCAGTATGGCATTGGGGTTCTGGTATTTATTACAAGACGAAGTTTTCGCCATTGCATATGAAGCAGAACGTTTTAAATGCTGGGAATATATCAGACCGTTATACGCTCACCTAACACGTATACTGGTAAGAAAAGCTGAACAACCCGACGAAAATTCAATCGATAAATGGACTTCCGATGATTTGGAGACTTTCCGTTGTTACAGACAAGATATATCTGATACTTTTGTAGGTGGAGATAAAACAAATATTGAAAAAATGCACATAATATTTATCCATCTCCTTTTTAGATGTATTGCTATGAAGTCTTACGCAATGATATTTTAGATATTTTGTCTACGGTTTTAGACGAAACCATCGCTCAGTTACAAACAAATCCCACTTTGTGGACAAAGCTTGAAGCTTGTATTTATGCTTTTCAATCAGTAGCTGAACATTTCGATGGCGACGAAACAAAGCAAATACCAAAACTGATGCGTGTACTCAATGAAATACCTTATGAAAAAATGAATGAAAAGTTGTTGGGTACCGCTCTTGAAACTGTTGGTTCTTATTGCCAGTGGCTCAAGGATAATCCAGTCTATATACCGTCGGCTATTCAGCTGTTAGTGCGTGGCTTGAGTTCGCCTATGTCAGCTCAAGCTACTCTAGGTTTAAAAGAGCTCTGCCGTGATTGCCAACTGCAAATGAAGCCGTACGCAGAATTTTTATTAAATGAGTGTCAAGCCGCTCTAACCTCTGGTCAAATGAAAAATTCGGATTGTGTACGTTTAATGTTTAGTATAGGAAAGTTAATGAGCTTGTTAACCTCTGATAAAATACCTAATTATTTGGATATCATTGTAAGCCCATGTTTTGAGGAGTTAACAGCTATATGCCAGGCTGAAACGGTAAGTCATTTATTTAATTTGAGTTTTTAATAATGCGCTTTACGTGCAAAATTGGTTTTAGAAAACACCACAAGCTCGGATACGAACTATATTTCGTTTAAATATGATATCGACTTTATTCTCATCACTGAATACTGATCTTGATGATGACGATCAGATTGAAGATTTACAAAATGTTCAACCAGTTCTCATAGTAATGCAAAAGACAATGCCAATTTTTCGTAGAATTGCCGAACTCTGGGTTGAAGAACTAGACGTTTTAGAAGTAAGTTTAGAACCATAAGATTTTTGATTGAGGTTTAGAAGCGAATTTAGACCCATCAGAATTTTGATGGATTTTCTGCTTATACGTTATTAATTACGCTCAAAGATTCCGTAGAATGAGCTTGTAGTTGATAAATAACTGAATCACCTAAATAGAAGATCAACCATAAAAAAACGTTAAGAAGACCATCAATAATGGTAACACGCCTAACTAGAATGTTTAATAACTTTTCAGACTGCTTGCTCGGCTCTTAAGCATGCCATTGTTAACTTGAAATCTAGTTTTAAACCCATGCTGCAAGATCTTTGTTACTTTATAGTAGCCATATTTCAAACTAGATGTTGTGCTCCAACTCTGGAAATATCAAAAACCGTAAGTTAATAATTAATTCAACGCAAAATTTCTTTTTTTAGTCTCTCAATTTCGTCTCGATCAACATTAAATTATGCCTTAAATACTATGTTATTTATTTATTTATTTCTTTTCTTAAGGCCATAGTTATATTTTACAAAGACGAAGGCTGTAAATCATTAATGCAAAGATTACTGGTGGAATTTGTTTCGCATAGTTTCAAACTATTTGAGGTAAGCTAAAGAAAACCCAATAAATGATTTTATTTTATTTTACTGATAAAACGAAATCTTCAGAAGCACAACATTCATCTTTATATAGTTTATTAATAATTTTTATTGTTTTAAACTGTAGTCAACGCCGGAAAATGGTTTTTCAAACATAGCGGAGACCATAGAAATGTTCTATGCTTGTCTGTTGCAAATAGTCAAAAAAATACCTCAGTCTCTTGATGATAAGGCCATAGCTTATGATCGTTTGATCTTTTATGCTCTGAAAGCCATGACTCTACCGGAAAATGGACCAATACGTACCAGTATACAGTTCTTATCACATTTTGTTATGCAATCACGTAATTATCCACAAATGACTGTGGCCGTGCTAACGGCGGGTGAAGAAATTTTAAAAACGGCTGTCGTTTGTGTGGCTTGTGTTACGCCGCGCCAACAAGTGGAAAAGTTTGCGGATATCTTTCTGAGCGTTAATAAAAAATATCCCGCAGAATTAGCCATTTGGCTAAGAAACATTATGCTTCAATCACCGAATTTTCCAACGAATCTAGTAGATGAAGCTGAAAAAAGTAGATTCATAACCCAGATTATAAGGTAGGTAAACGACAAACATTTGGAAAACACGAAATAACTTTTGCAAATGCATTTTACTTCGTTATTAGGGAAAAAGTGAATAAGCGTTTACTTCAGCAACATATAACGGAATTTGCTATTAAGGCACGTGGTCTATCGGATAAATTTCAATAAATTATCTTCCCCTTTTTTTGTTTATCTGACAACTTCTTTTTTATAAACAGCTCAACACTATTCTTTAATGTAATTTAAACACAGATTCGATATTAACCCACAATAATAAAAGTAATTATTGAATTTAGTCTTTTGTTTCTAGTTTAAGCAAATTACACTGTGAAAATAGAGCAATTTTAATTTTTTTTACTTAATATGATCTTACTTTAACATAGTATTAAGTACATAAAATAGATATTAGTTTTTCTATTCATATGCACCATAATATTTCGTAAGTGTAGAAAAAACAAAACTGTAAACTATTTGCTTTGCATTTTTTTTTTAGCAATTTAAAGAAAACAAGTTTTTTAAAGCAAACTATGTGTATTTGAAAACCTATAAGAATGTGATATCAACTGCTTAAAATAAAAGGTCAAATTTTTAGGTGTAATCTAAACTACTAATGAAAAAGCATTTGCTTTTAAGGAAGCCTTATGTGTCAAATAAAATTTTCTGGAAAAAGAAGCTATTTTTCTTCAAAACACATACAACAAAAGGTTTTAATTATTCCCTAAAATTGGTTAGGCGAATGCGCAATCCATAAAATCTTTGACCTTATCGGTGGACTATCGACTTGGTGAATTAAGCAGTACATTTTTCTTAAAACTGATTTCGAGTAACTTATTTAAAGAGGAAATAAAAGAATATGTTGTGATGAAACGCATTTATTTGATGCAATTAGAGATATAAAGGCTACAAAGGCTTAGACAAAACGAATAGTTGCTTTCGATGGTTTTGTCTACTGATGCCATAAAATACCGTGGCCACGTCAAAGAGTAATTACCAAAAAAATTCTTGCAAAGATTATAAGAAGAATTGGATAGTTGATAAGCACTATGTATCAATTAGTCGCAACAAGTATTCGGTTACATTAATGAAGAAAACATCATCAGTTCCAAGATAAATTAAATGTAAAATAAAAAAAAAACCAAACAAAAACAAAAAAAATTTTTTTAACGTAAGTAATCATAATACAATTACTGTCATATCATTTACTACATGCAAACTGCGTAGGTCAACGTCCGATGAAATACACGCTGCAACACAACGAAAAATAGCTGAGCTTAGTCAGCAGAATCGGCTAATAAAAATTCTGCGGAGAAAATATATATGTCAAAAGTGTTTTGAATAAACTTTCTTTAAAAAAAATCAAAATTTTCAATTGCGATGTTCGAGTTAAATTGTGACTTATTTCAGGCAAAATAAGTACAGTGGGTCTCATTAATACTGGTACAAAGAGTAAACGCTTGTTAAACCTACTCCAATGTCAAACATAAAATTTTTTACTATTTTGTACTACTAGGGAATACATATTAAAATATAAAAAAAAAAAAACAAAACATCATTCCAGTAGACAAGAAAATTAAATAGTTTCAAGAACTTTAAAAACATAGCGCTATTAATATTGAGGGTATGAGGGAGGATACGCAGATAAAAAATTTTATTAAAAATTAATATTTGGTGGGATATCCTTTTAGGTTAATAATGTCATTTAAACGTCTTGACTTATTTTGTACAATTTTTCTTGTGTAAGAAACATGGGTTCTACTTCATTCCTCTTATAGTCCTTTTTTCAGACCTTGGACGGCCCCAAGTATATATATTCTCGCATGTCCGTCTGTCCAGCTGTGTAATGCCTGTTGTAAACATACCCCTGGGCGCAAAAATGAAGCGACCGGCTTCAAATTTGGCAGAAGCATTGGAATTTCTTGCACGCAGCTTGGTATTGAAGATGGTCCAAATCGGTCAATGGACGCGCTCACAGCACCACGTAATCTGAGAACACCTCTATTTTTCAAAGGTTATGAAAAATTGGTTTTTCCTCATTACTCATAAACTATAGCAAATAAATGTACAAAAATTTGAACGCGTACTCTATGGGAAATGCTGTAGCATTTGTGCACAGAAATGGAAAAAATTGACCAAGCCTATCTATGAAAATTTAATTATTTTTTAATACAATCTTCAAAATCCCCATAAAGTATACAAAGTCGGGGCCAGTTCCAAATCTTGAATGCACCTAAACATGTCCCCCTACTCGTTTGTCCATCTGCCTGTTTGCGCAACTACAGTACTTATGGTAAACATTCTCCCGTTAGCGAAAATGAAGATATTACCTACAAATTTGCAAAAGTATTTGGAGTTGACCTAAACTTGTCAAAAGACACGACTACAACGCCCGCATGTCTCTACGACAAAAATTTTTATTTTAAAAATAGAAGAAATCAACTGCGCCCACTCCAAACGGTAAACGGTGATGGGCATAAAAAATTCGGTCCCGACCGAATTTAATTTTCTTAATTTTTGTAGTTGTTGAAGTTATTTAATTTTCTTGTCTACTGGAATAATGTTTTGCATGTTTTTTTTTATATTTTAATATGCATTCCCTAGTGGACAATGAACTAGGTTTAACAAGTGTTTACTTAAATATCGTGTAACCGATGAATTACTAGCACTATTCATGTTAAACCTCCTATTGTAAATAAGAAAATAAAACCAAGCGATAATTTTATTTAGTTTATTAGAAATTCTATTTTTTGTTTCATTTTACTGAGCTTTTTTTTCACAGCAGTCTATCCTCATCAACACTCGCTGAAAGTTTGCTAACTAATCCTCAAAGTGAATGGTATATTTTGGTTAAAAATTGGAAAAATTTCTTAAAAGTTGGAAAAAAATTGTGCTCTTCGTTGTTAATTTATATTCGCTCTTCGTATATTTTGGTTAAAAGTTGGAAAAATTTCTTAAAAGTTGGAAAAAAATTGTGCTCTTCGTTGTTAATTTATATTCGCTCTTCGTATATTTTGAATAAAAAATCTCTCTCATCTGTTAAGTGAGAAGAAGTAGCAAAGAGGAGAGAAGAGAAGAAGAATAACAAAGCAGCAGAGTAGTTTTTTATTCCAGTATTGCCAAATGCCAAATAGTATATGTAGTCACGTCTGCCCTCCGCATGTATTCGGGAGAGATCTTCCAAAATCATAATATCCTGAAAACAGTGAATCACTGTCAGTAAAAGCAAAAGTTTAGATAATTTTCACCAAGATTTAGTATTCAATTGTTTTTCCTTCCTTGTCAACTATCAGTTGCAACCAACTTCCAGTTTTGTTTTCTATTTCCTAAAATGGTTATATAAAATTAATTGCGGCCTTAAAACTTAAAAAAAAATCGCAATTTAAAAACTTTAGTACACACTTAGGCAGGAATAAATTTTTCCAAAGTTGCAAAACTATTTCACAACAGTTTTAGCTGCACGCAGACAGATTTGGATTCATTCGTAATCATTATTAAAAATTTTTTTTTTTTATTAATGAATGGATGGGTAGAAGGGAGAGAGGTCGGGGACCGGTGAAATCGCGAATCTGATTTTGATAACTATTTGACTGCTGATTAATTAACATAATTGGTAAGTAACCTAAACGAAATTTTAGAAATTATGGAAAATCTTTATTTTTCACTATGTGCTAAATTACACTACAACTTTTGAAGTTGTAATTGCAAATTTATGGATAATAATTTTGACGAAGAACGTTTAATATACATGTATTAATGCTTTTAAAATAAACAAATTCCTATCACTTCACATTTTCAATTGATCTTAGCAGAACGCAAAACTTGCAACATTAAGAAAAGAAGAAATTTAGCTGGTTCTATAAATATAGCGTTATTAGTAAATATACTCTTTAAGATGCAGAAGAACAATGGAATAATTGGAAAGGATAAAAATTTCCGCCTACATTTTATAGACAAACATATAGTACTTGTACGCAGCCACGCCCACATTGTAGTCTTATTTGCTTTACGTTAGAAGGTTACGCATATAAAATATCGGCTTGTGTTTTGTTAACATTTGATTGGCTACAAGTAACCAGTTTTATTTTAGAAATTGAAGAAATATTCTCGAAAAAAAAAGCAAAAAAAAACAGTAAATACCGGAAATGATGGACGTTTTATATGAAATCTTAAGAAAAATTCTAAGGTTAACGATGATAAACCGACTCCAGTGAAGCTCAAGCAATATATAATTCTTTGCATTTTTTTCTTTTTGTTTTATGCAATTTTTTTAATTTTTTTTAATAATTTATAACTTTCTATAAATGTTTCACCAACTTCTTTGTGCACTTGTGAAATGGCTTTGATTTCTCGCTAAAAGCCGCAAGTACCATATGTAGAGAATAAATTTCCTATAAGTTGCCGTCTGTTGAATGAGAAATTTCCTCACGCAGTCTTTCAAATGAGAAATTTACTTTTTGTTGAGCGAAAAAACGCAATATTAATGAGGCTCACTGCATATATTCAATGTTAAATGTGAGAGCCTGTCCGAATTTGGGTAAATGTAAGAAAATTGAAAACGCGAGTCTGTATTTGTTTACAATTGAGAATAATAATAATATTCGACAATATAGTGTTAAACAGTGTGAGCAGGCGGGATCTTTCAATTTGTACTGCATTGTAGACGTAGTAATCGGGATTGTTTAAATTTACTATTATAAAAGCAAAAACCGAAATAAAAGAAAAAATGGTACTCGAGTGTCGACTTGTGTTCTGAGTAGTGCGTGTTTTCTTTTCGTCTGGAATTTTTTAATTGTTTAGGTGTTCTTGTGTATTCGACTCCTGTCTTTTCGGTGTTTTTTGCTAAAACTGAGTATCGCGGATACCGTACGTGTTCCCTCTAAGTGTAGTAATAAAAGGGAAAAAAATCAAAAAAATATACAAAAAAGAAAAACAAAAATAAAAAATTGAAAACATTTGACATTATCCGTAGCAGTTCCCAACCTTTTCAAGTGAGTGGTTATTTCACAAATAACTAAATAATAGACAACCATAAGGCACAATGGCCCCGGGGCCGCCAGATAAAAACTCGAATAAATTTTATCTATTATCTGACACATCCCCTCAAGGAAAAAAAATTAAGAATTCGGACTTTCCGGTGTTGCCATTCAGTGACATCACTCCTATTGACAAAAAATATATCGTTATTTCTTCAACTGATGCTAGTGCAACAATTTCTCAAATCAGCCCTTTTGCAATAAAAAAAGCCCTATGTAGCATTACAACATACATAGACTCTATCTCCATTTTACGCGATGGGAATTTACTTGTCCTCGCTGGCAACCCACGCGCAACCGATAAGCTCTTAAAGTCGAAATCATTGACTAATTTATGTGCTACTTCCGCTAAACTGCATGAAAAACTGAACTCGGTTAGACGGGTAATTTATGCCCCGCGCTTAAAGCATGTGCCGGAAGATGAAATTGTCCGCGAAATGTGCAATCAAGGAGTGACTGAAGTCTATAAATTCACCAAACTAAACGACGACGGAAAAACTCGCTCTGCTACAGGAAGGATTATTTTGACATTTGATCGCTATCGGTTACCGCGAACAGTTGATGTGGCGTGGTATAAGTGTAAAGTGGAACTCTACATTCCCAATCCAATGAGGTGTAAAAACTGCCAACGCCTGAGTCATACGGCAAAAAGATGCACCAGTGCTCCATCGTGTGCTAATTGTGGTCTTCCTCCACATGCTGAAAGCTCTACACGCAGCTTTTGTATAAATTGCAACGATGAACACTCGGCGTTAGATAAACAATGCCCACCTTTCGTACAAATGCGTGAAATCTTAATAATAAAAACGGAATATTACTGTAGCATGGGCGAAGCACGACGCAAATACCGGGAAATTAATCCATCTGGAACCCAAAAATTTAACAAAAGTAACACCTACGCTGCTGTTTCCTCGCAAATCGGGGCGAATGACCCTTTGACTATTATTCCTTCCAATAACAAACCTATTCTATCATCAGCCAAAAATCATATTGCGAAACCAGATCAACCACCCGCCAAAAATAATGTTGAAAAAATCAAAGCAACAGTAAATACTGAAAAAATTAAATCAACAACGCGTATCCTAAAATCCAATAAAGCAAATTCCCCAGAACCACCAGCTCTCACCTCTAGTCAACAAATTACAAGTAACGATTCTAGTCTTCCATCCTTTAATCAACCGTCATATTCAAACTATTCACGTGTGCCCACTCGTTGCACTTCAAATTTACGCAACCACCTAAATACTGATTATTCTGCTGGTAAGAACAAAATATTCCCGCAAAATTGCGAACTTCCCGACGGAGACGACGACATGGAAACTTAACGTATCTACCACTCCCTTTCCCTGTCACTACAATTAAATAAAGTTTTTAAAATTCTACAATGGAACATTAAAGGACTTATTCATAACTTTGATGAACTCCGTTCACTAATAAATGATTTTAATCCAACCTTTATATCCCTTCAAGAGACCCATTGTAGAAGCTCTTTTAATCCTATTCCACCGAAATCATATACTGGATACTTCACGAATGCTGATCAAAATTCATATTCCAAACAAGGAATTGGTGTTTTTATAAAATCAAACATACCTCACAAACGCATAAATTTTAGCTCAAACATACAAGCCGTAGCGATACAAATAATCTTAAACATAAACTTTACCGTGCTTTCGCTCTATCTCCCACATTCGCAATTGTTTTCTCAGCAAGAACTCTACAATTTATTCTCCATACTTTCCCCCCATTAATTGTATGGGGTAATTTTAACAACTGGAATACCATCTGGGGCTCAGCAGTGAACAACACTCGTGATACTGTTTTAGAAAAGGCCTTCATTCAAAGCAACCTCTGCATTTTAAATGATGGAAAACCAACGCACTTTTCAACTCATCACACCTTTTCTCATATTGATTTAAAATGTTGCTCTCCCTCACTTCTTCCTTCGATTTCCTGGTCTATTTCTGATGATCTACAAAATAGTGATCACTTTCCAATCATAATAGATCTTAAACTTTCAAAGTCCTCCGTTGCTTCAGCAAAACAGGCCAAATTCCTCCTATAAAACGCGGCTGCTCATCTCTCTATTCCCCGATTCAACAGCTTTTTTAAACGAGCTAGGCTTCCTTGGTGGAACAACACGCTTTCTTTATTGAGGAAAAATAAAATGGAACTATGGCACCGCTTTAAGAGATGTCCTGATCATGATCATTTGTTACTATATAAAAAGTCTAATGCTCTATTCAGGAAGGAATTACGAAAATCAAAGGCACTTAGTTTTGAACTGTTTTCAAAACGAATTCACAGAAATACATCAATGGAAGTTGTCTGGAACAAAATCAACAGACTCAATGGTAGTTCAAATTTGCACGAAATTTCTGCTATCTGCACTCCCTCCCTTTAACTGACGCAGATAAGATTTCTAATTACTTTGGAAAAGTGTGGTGCGAATACTCCTCTGACAGCAACTTTTCCAGTGCTTTCATCGAAAATAAAAGGACTCCAATTTTTCTTTCAAATGCTATTGACAGATGTGCCATGTTCCTGGAAAACTGTATATCTTCCTTAGAACTTGAAAGTTGTCTCTCCAAATCGAAAGGGAGTACACATGGTCTAGATCGTATCTCCTACCAAATAATCAGTGCTCTTTCTAATTCAAGTAAAAAGAAATTGCTGGATCTATACAATACGGTATTTTTGACTGGCCATATACCCTACACGTGGAAACTGGCAGCAGTTGTTCCAATTCCAAAGTCAAAAAATGTCTCCACCGCATCGCATTATCGCCCAATCTCTCTTTTATCTTGTCTCTCAAAAGTGTTAGAGAAGATTATGGCATCTAGATTATCCTGGTTTCTTGAGTCCAAGAACCTGATTACAAAGCAACAAGTTGGTGTCAAGCGGAGTAGAGGGTGCATTGACGCTCTTTTACATATTGATTATTTTACAGGCAAAGCAATTTCCGGACGCAATCATGTAACAATTCCCTCAATTGATTTCGAAAAGCATTTGACAGAGTTGGTGTTCATGTTATTTTAAGACTCTTGAAATCATGGAATGTCGGACCCAAATTCTTCAACTACATCAAATCATTCATGTCGCATCGGCGGTTTAAAGTTAGAATTAGCAATCATCTCTCTGATTCCTTTCCGCTAATGAATGGCATTCCGCAAGAATCTCCTCTGTCTGTCACGCTGTTCCAGATCGCTTTCAACGAAATTAGCAAAATTCTTTGCCGTGTACCGAGCATCGAACACTGTCTCTACGCGCACGGTGTATACATTTTTACAAAAGAAAAAGATAACACAAAGGCAATCAATATCCTCGAATCTATTGGACAAGAGATCTCCACATGGGCAAACCCGTCAGGAGCTAAAATTTCCATACAAAAGTCGAAAAAAATGCACATTTGTCGAAAGCAGTACTAAACGTGAAATCGCTCCATATCCTCGGGCTCACGTTTTCCAACAATTATCATTGGAAAATACACTGTCTTCGATTAAAAAATTCTATTTTAACAAGAGTACGTTGCTTGGAAAAGCCATGCGCACATTAACACTATTGCTTATCTTACCAAAATGTTTGTTTTAAGCAAGATTGACTAAGCTTTGATAATTTATGGCAATAGCTGCTAGTCTAATATCAACGTCCTTAAACCGGTTTATCACCAAGCCCTCAGAGAAAGTTGTTATGCTTTTCGGGCGAAATAATAAATAATATTATAATTCTTTATTATTATATTATTCTTTTTTTTTAGGCGTGGCAGTTGTATTCGACGCGTCATTGCATAATAAGTGCTTAGACAAATTGATTTCTGTCAGTCATTGTGCAGTGTATCGTATCATCGCAACACTTGGAACAACGAAATAAACATAGATATAGATAGGAGAATAAGAGAATTTATAGAAGAACGAAATAAGAGAACATTTATTCTCGGTGCTACAACAGGAGTGGTTTGATGACTGCTTAATATTGGTTATTTTCGCTGTAATGGAGTTATCTCACTCACGGAATATTTTCACTTCGCTTACATGCACCCTCTTCCTGGTTTTCCCGTCCAGGCTCTGCACCATCGCAATAACCTGGGATTTGAACCCGCTTACTGTATTTTGGTGCCAGCTTGGCGGCGAAGTTCTCTGGTGCATTTGATAGATGGTGTCCAAATGCTATCTTTGGAAGCAACGCATCCCAATGCCGTTGATCGCCGGTCGTGGATTGTGCTATAATCGTTTTCAGGGTTCAGTTAAGCCGGTCTCTTGTGGATAATAACGCACCGTAAACGCACCAATTCTTGAAGGATTTGATTGAACTGGCGGTTCACAAACTGTTTGCCATTATCGATGATGAGTACTTTTGGTACACCGTCTTAGAGCACCTTGATTAATGTTGGCGTGGTGACATCGCCCAGCGGGACGAGCTCTGTCCACTTGGTGAACTGATCGACCGTTACTAACGCCATGTGGTACACGGTTGTTGACATTGGCAGGGCTCCAATAAAATCCGCACTCACAGTGCACCATAGTTCGTTTGACACCTGGACTAGCATTTTTGCTGTCAATTTCTGTTGACTCGCCTTATACAACTGACACGGCTTACACCCGCGAACATATTCTGCTATCTCCTCATTCCCGGCCAGTAGTAAGGCCGGGCAATGGGCGTCGTAGTTTTCCGTATACCCATGTGACCAGCCGTAGGCTCATCCAGCTTTTCGCGAAGGACGCGTGCCTTAGTGTGTTTTAAAATGCATAGCTTCCATGGATTTTCGTCTTCTTCATCTTGTTGCGGTCGAATAAAAAAAGTAAAATGGTAGTGAGAAAAAAGTAATAAAACTTAAGAAAATCATAACAGCAATAGTATCCGGAATTATAACTATATGAACTCGAAAATTTAAGATAATGCACTTGATAAAAGATAAAAATGAGTTTTTTGAAATATCAAAACCATCCAAGTAGGTCCGCAAGAAAGTAAAGAATCATCAGTCATCGATACAAAAATTAAAATTACCCCTACCAGTGACACGAAAATAGTGTTATGTTTACCTTAGAGTAGGATGGTTCAAATTTGATTTACAAAAAGATAGCTTCTTTACAATTTGTTGTCATATTTTTATGTATAAACTTTATTATATACCAAATAACTTACATTTCATTTATATATTATTTATAATGTGTATGTGTATGTATATGTATATATATATATATGATAGTTATGCATATTTAAATTTTAATTGTTTCCTTTTTTTTTGTCTTGTTTATTTATTTACACGTATTGACTTCTATATAAATATTCAGCTTCGTTTTTATTATTAGTTTATTCAATTTTCATGATCATGATCATGAGTTATATTTTCACGATTCCAGCAATACTGTGTTATTTTTGCTCATCTCCTACACATGAATATATGTTTACACACAAATGTATGTTTGTAAAACAAGAGGCATTTACATTTATGTAATTTTGTTTCGGGGTACATTCATTCATCATTAAATAAATCATTTATTATTTATAATATAATCGTTACTTTGTAAATATTTATTAAATATATTAGAGAAAAATTATATAAAGGCTGGAAAATTGATGTAAGATTATTTGTGTAATTTTTGACGCTTGCTAGCTTATGTTAAGATGCAAAATACATATTTTGATTACTTAGATAAAAAATTACAACAAAATGTTAAGTGATTTTTCTGCCTTTATCTAAATGTCCTCCGCTGTATACATTTACAACTTATTTAATTGTTTAAATTGTATTTTTTTTTTGTTAGTTATAGTTTAATTTGTTCTAAAGAAATATTTTTGTATTTTATTTGATTTGTGTTAGTTAATTTTCTTTCTTTTTTTTATTTTATTTTTTTTTTTTTAAATCAAGTTAATAAATTAACTAATATTTATTCTTGGTTGCCATAGCTAAACATAAAATTAAGATTTTCTTATAATTAATGCAAAAATTATATGTATATACGTATGCTTGTAAACTCCTAATATTTCACTGCAAATAAAGAAGAAAGAGACGATAAAAAAAGTTAAAAATTTCCAAGAGATTTTGAAATATTTGTCAATTCTATGTTCTTATCGGAAAGTAATAATATTCAAATAGGTTGCAGACTTCCTACAAATCCTACAAGTAGTACAGGCGTAAATAAAATTGTAACAAAATCAATTTCCAAATAAATCGATCCTTTACAATTTTTACCCGGCCAAATCTTGTTAAGAAAAACATGCGCAAATGGATTTAAAATAAAAACATGCATATACTTCCGGCCTAATAATCGAAGAAGAGTGACTTGCCGTTAAAAATTGCTTCATTGCGTACCAAAATCTTCTTTTTTATTATCTATACAGCTTTGTACACATTCAAACCATTTGTCATGACATTTTTCTCATTTCACGTGACACTCAACCAAACCGCGCCTTGAACGTATCAAAGGCTTCTTTCGGCGACGAACATCATTTTGCACTCAATTTATTTTTGAGACAGAAGAAGTCATTGGGCACTAAGTCGGGGCCATACGATGGGTGACCTACTAATTGGATGTTTTGAGTATTAAAATAGTTGAAAAAGATATTTAACAGCTCGCATTGTTATGATGAAGAATAACTCGACGGTGTTTGTTTGCTTTGCTTACAAGTAAATTGTTGTATACCCAGCACAATTGACCGTTTTACGTGTCTCTAAATGCCCCTACATGAGCAGTTTTTCTGAAAAGACTCTTTCTGAAAAAGCTCTTTGAACGCAAGTGTTTGGTTCATCGTGAAACACCCGCAGAGTAGACTAATGTTTGTTTTCCGTCTCATGGTCATCCTTATATGGGTCTTTTGAAACCATTGGCATTGCCATATCGTAAGCTCTTTGTATCAATCGACAGGGTCATTCGTTTAAGATTATGTCAAATTATGTGGTACCCAATCAGGCAAACTCACTTTGCATGGCAATGTTCTATGTGTTGATTGTACTAATGCCTAATCTCACGGTATGTGACTTGCTATTGCTATTGCTTTTTCGCACAGCGTCAATAGTTCCCAGCACTGATTTTGGACAACTTTCACTTTCGTGGGTGGACGAACAACAATCAAGGCATGATGCTCCATTGCGCCCTTGTCTTGATAATTCACGTCGATAGCAATAAAAAATCACAGCATGAAAACTTTCATGAATTAATTTCATTTTTCCGGTGAGGCACAATTTTCAAGCCAATTCAAGCCATTGCAAAGAACACAAATCGCATTCACATTACAAATTGTTCTGAAGGAAATTAAAAGGGATAAACCTTCGAGTGAAAACTTCAAATGATACCTAACAGCATAAGGCTAGAAATATAGATAGTGACCTACGTACATTGGAATATTTTGCAATAAATAAATTAGTATTACATAAGACATAAAGATCGCTTATAAGCCTGCGGCAGTCAACATCACCACAATCACATTTCGCTGTCGGCATGGTTTAGTTAAAGAACTTTTTTATACCTATGTATAACAAAAACGACAAGGTTCACAACCTGATCAATATATCTGGCGCTATAATTAGTATAAAATCAACTCTGCTAAGTGCTCGTACATTGCCAATGTCACAGCATGATGATAATCGTCAATAAATGGCTGAGTGGTCTGTTGTTTCATTCATTCATTAACAGCCTAATTGAGCTGATATGTAAGTTGTTGAATTGAAAAAATGGATAAATAAATAAATGACAAGTAAGAACTGTACAAACAAGAACCCTAAACCACTTGGCCTAGTACAGTTATTTACTCGTCTTGGTAATAACGCACCTAAAAATTACACATTGTTTTCATGCAAAGCCACACTTTTCATGAAAGCTCGCACACCGAAGGGTGCCCAAAGCATAACGTGACGCAACTCAAATTCCGCAAACTTCACTTGCTTCCCAAAGGTTTTTTTTTATTAGATTCTCTTCATCAAAGCCGTGCTTTTCATGATAATCCCTATATATGTTAGGGTTTACAAAGTTGACCTAAATGAACCAAATTCGCTACCGTTTTTTTTTTGCTGAAGTGCTTTTAAGGACCAATTTTCATCATAAAATGTTAAAAATTAAACCCTTTTCTGAAGGGCTTACCATTCATGAGCAATCTTGCACGAAGTGGGGTCTAAGAAACAGACCTATGAAATTTGGTTCAGTTGGTTTTTTTTTCAAGTTACTCTATTGTACAACTTTCCATCCAAGATATATTTCTGATTAGCATATAAGGGTATAAATATTTGTTGAGAAAACTTATATGCGGTGCTATCCAGAATAAACCTACGTGGTTCAAATTCGTTAAGGTTAATTTCTATGTCAGTTTACTATTATGATCCAATTTTTACCATGAAATGCTGAAAATTAGACGTTTGTATCGTAAAAAGATCAGTTTTCGTAGAAATACTTATATGAGAGTGAGTTCAAAAATTGATTCCGCCGTACCAAACTTCCGTTTTTTGTTATTTCTTTTGTGTGTTTTTTTATTGACTTGAGCTACTCATAAACGATATAAAGAGATACGCACGGAACGAAGCGATATTTCATACAACTCAAAGATCCGCTTATCCAGAAATAGTTCTAGAGTGGTACTATAGCAATTTTAAGCGAACTGGCTAACCTAACAAAACAGGCAACGGGCAGCAAGTAAAAAAAGCGATTGTTGATGAAAAAACACCTTTATGCACAATGCTGCTGCCCCAAAAGGAGTGTTCAAACGCAAGGAACTAAATAGTAGAGTAATAGTTTCTTCAAAATTGTGTCATAAACCGTAAACATATTTTTTCGGAAGCATGTTTTTCACGCATACTCCCTGAATATTTAAGTTACTCGTTTAAAATTTAGCTGCGGTTGCAAAATAAGATCTTTTTGTGTCTCGAGCATTTGCCGTTTTATACCCGATTTTTGAAAAATTGTTCACAAACAATTCAAATCGATGCCTTCAGTTTTAATTCAATTTTTCAAATAAACATTTCGAGGAGAAAATTTGCCTTGCAGTTATACCCTACACCACTTGTGATACATGGTATATTAATGTAGTGCGATCGTATGTAAAAAGTAGACGGGATTGAGATAGATACACCCTTTCCTATACCGATCGATTCAGAATCACAATCGAAATTGATCGAAGCCCGTCTGTCCGCCTGTTCCTCTGATGTCTGTTCGTGTAAATTTGTGTTCAAGCTACAAGTCGCAATTTTTAAAATATTTCTATGAAATTTGCTACGGTGACGTGTTTTGATTCAAGAGCGAACGCTATTGAAAATGGTTCGAATCGGCCCACTTTTTCGATCACTCCCCCCGCCCCCACGCTCTATTCTGAAAACTCTTTAAATGGAAAAATTTGCAAATTTCAAAATTTCTCAGCAAAAGTGACTAAGCAGTGGTATGTGGACATTCTAAATTGGTATGGAAACTTTGGACCGGCTGGGACAATTTTTGAACCCCCTCCTATGTGGAAAACTTAAGTTCACGCGACAAAAAGGTGTAATTTTCAATACTGCATAAAGAAAACTAATCGTAATTTAACATAAAAAAATTAACTGTATCAAATTTGGACCTTCTCGGCCAATTTGTTGGATCCGCAGAGCAGAAAAGTCTAAGCTTTAATATGTGGTGATGAAAGTTGACCTATAATAGTGATTTCATGCAAAAATTAATTCTGAAAAATTTGAACCATCTACGCCTATATTTGGATCGTGCCCTATATAAGTTTTAAACTTTTGGCCCCGCTTTCCCATGCATGCCTTTATGTAGAAATAAGACATAATTTTTGCGTTCTATAATAAAAGTTAAGAATTTTGTTAGGCAACATGGTGTAGGTCGGGCCTGGCCCGACTATAATGTTCTTACTTGTTTTTACATGCAAAATTGCAATTTGTAATGGTTAGTCTTCCGTCACTATTTTACACTTGCCGGTCTTTCACGAATTATATGTAATCTGCACGATTTTTATATAAATAACTTTAGCACTATTTCTACCAAGAGGTGTCAAAAGACACTTTTCAAATTTCAACTTAACATTATTCTCCAAGTTCAATCATTTCTCCACAGTTATGAAAGTTATGAAGTTTCATTTTTCGTACAACAGTTGTTAAATTAATTCAGTGGCATCATTTTTATCCAGCTCATCCTGGATCTAAAAATTCGAGAATGGTATACCTATTTCTACCATGAGCCGTTTTTTGACATATTAAGGATTTCATAACAGTGTCTAATTTTAAACTGTTTCTCATATAAATATCAATACGATTTTGCACCTTTTTGTAACGCTGGTAATTATTTCTATTTCGTAAGCCCACAAGTAAAGCTGTTATTACTAAATCTATTCCAAGGATGTCCCGATTTCAATGAAGAAGGAGTTATTGCAAAAATTAAAAAACATAAGTGAAGAATGCTCCGAGATTGATGAAAACTCACA
This sequence comes from Glossina morsitans morsitans, assembly GCA_001077435.1. Taxonomy (NCBI): domain Eukaryota; kingdom Metazoa; phylum Arthropoda; class Insecta; order Diptera; family Glossinidae; genus Glossina; species Glossina morsitans. Next base: position 194,919 of record CCAG010001933.1, read on the forward strand.
ATCTGAAAGTGAAGATGAGTCAAATGATTTTTTCGAAAGTGACCACGAATTCGATAGCGTTTATGACAATCACTCGTCAGGCACTAATGAAGAGGAAGATTATTTTTGATGCAAGAAAAGAACGAAAGAGAATGAAATTGTTGACCGATTCTGAAGTCGATAGTGAGCAAAGCAATGTACGGAAAAATGCTAAAATTAGAGTTGATGGACCAGTTTGGAAAAAGATCAAAAAAAGTTCCTCTCCTGGCAAAACACTCCTTCATATCATTTTCAAAGATGTACTGGTTCAACTGGACACGCCAGACGAAATATTATGATGTGCAAAGTAAGCAACGCATTTTATTTAGTATTTGACAATCATACTTTATAAAATGTAAAGAAATAAAAGGACAAAGGATTCTAAGAAAATAGTGGAGTTTACCTCGAAATAAATTAGCGATATTTATAGGTATTTTATATGTATGCGGCGCCTATGAACAAAAAAATGTTAATTATGGAATGAAAAATGAAATCCTATTACAAGTCAGTCGCAAATATCACAGTAGATGAGCAGCTTTTCCCAACGAAACCTAAATGTAGGTTCACCCAATACATGTCGAATAAGCCCGATAAATTTGGCATCAAATTTTGGTTGCCGTCTCCTTTAAAAAGCAAATAAGTTGTGTATGGGTCGCCGTACTTGGGGAAAAATGAAATGAGACCGATATCGAGTTCGCTGCATGAGTCTGTCCTTTTGATTCTGTTTGAACTATTTATTATTTGCGGCAGAACCGTTACCACTGGCAATTTTTTTACAACTTCTACTCTTCTCAAGGGTTTTGCGGAAAAAAAACTTCTTTAGTTGAAGCTATCCGTCATAATAAGAGAGAACTGCCAAAATTTGCAAAAATACAAAAGGATGGAATGAAACGCATCGCAACCCAGCTTTATGCATCGAATGATTGCACTCTAACAAGCTATAAAACTGAACAAAAAAGTATTTTCAACTAAAGTTCAAGACAATGTAAATGCCTTAGAAAACCTAGTGTGGATTCTGTACAAACAAACGACAAGTGAAAATATTTCACGTAAAGAATTTTTGTTCCAGTTAGGAGAAGAACTTGCAGCGGAATATAAAAAACGTCTAGATCGTTCATCAGTGTCAAGTAAAACAACGTCCTTTCCAAGTCGACAAAAAAAGTGCGAAAAAAAGTATTGCTCAGGTAGTAGAGCAACGGGAGCCTGTTTGGGGTGCGTGTAAAAAGCGCTTAGTAGACCAACCATCGATTCGTAAAAATTGTAATAATAAAGAAGGTATAAATTTTATCAGAATCCTGTTTTTGTGTGTGTACGCGTTTTTTGGCCCAATAATCGAATTTTTATACGTGAGACTGAAAGTTCGTTAAGTTAATGAGATAACAATGTCTGATTAACTTTCTAATAAAAATAAATTTTTTTTAATATATATATAATTAACTAATCATTTTAAATTCCGACAGTTTTGGCAATTATTTGCATTCAAACGCAAAGATGTCAAAAAGACACCTTTTTTATCGAAATAGGTATACACAAAATCGTGGTAGATGTAGTGTCGCGTCTTTGTTTTATCATGAGGTAATGATTAAAAATGTGGGTTACTATTTTTTATACAATGTCTTCTGCCATAACAACGACAGATAATTAAAACCCGCGACATTTTCACATTGCCAGATTTGCAAACAATTGGCAAAAATGATTCAATAGAATACGTACCCACAAATTTCTTTTGAATTTCAGAATATTAAAAGCAGCCTTCACGAGGGACAGACGGAGATGCATGAGAAAATCGAAACATATTTTTAAAGAAATCTCAAGTTGCTTAAACAAAAATCAACAAGATATCGTTGCTATAATTGATTTGCAACTATAATTGCAGCTATAATTGATTTCAACTGGTAACTAGCATCAAATTCCTGTTGTTATAAATAACAATAAATCAGTAGGTTATTTCACAGTTGTTATTAAATTTTTTAAGACTTCCCCTATTTATTGATTTATAGTCCATTTATAGTATATACAGTTTAAAAGTTGGCATTATTATTAATTTTTTCATGAAAAAATAGGATTTGTGCGTAGAGCACGTCTTCTCAGTAACATGCAGAACAGTCCATGAATTCATTCATTGAATTTTTTAAACAGAGAGTATTTATATAAATAAAATTTGTTTCGCATAAAAAACATTAATAAAGTTAAGAAAACATTTGTTGACAAGATTCTTTTTTGTTTGGACTTGAAGGATATTTACATAATTTCCAAATCAGCTAAACGGATAAATTTGATTAATGTTTTAGAGAAGATCCAAAGAAAATTCTATGGCTCTTTGTCTATTGTCTATTGTGTCCCTTTACTACCACATGAAACACTCTTCTTATACCTTTACCGAAGCTCGAGAATCTTAGACTAGTCCTAGGCATCGCCTTCATGGTAAAGTTGATAAGTGGACTAGCCTTTCTTATTAGGTAAAATTAATGTTAATGTTCCTATCCGCTCTACAAGGAAATTTCTGTTTAGAGAACTTTTCTACCTACTTAGAGTCCGATTTGTAACCTAGTTTCCTTATCAAATTCGGTTGGAGTCATTAAAACTACTCTACTTAAGACCCGTGTACTGTCGACGTCATTTTTCAACTAAATTTCAAACTGTTATTGAGATGCACTCCATCATCCTACTAAATAATGTTCCATGTGGTACACTCTTAATCGGTGTACTTCACTAGAGTGATAAGTATTAGACGAGGATTTCGATTTTTCTTTTTGCTTATTCTTATTTGAACTTATTAACTTCGCCGTTTAAGATCTTTCCTTAACGATAAGTAAGTTAAGTCTTTACTCTCAAGGTTATGTAATTTGGCTAAGTATAAACGTTACCTGCATGTCTTGTAATTAAAGAAATAAAGAACTTTATTTTCGGGCCAAGCCGACTGTTAGATATCCTGATATCGTCTTGATAATAATATATTACAAATTACACATTATTCTCAGGCGTACCTTCCATGAAGACGTGCACATTGGAGGATGCCAAAAAGATCATCTAACATAGTCCAAATTAAGCAAATTTAATTTACTTCTCAAAAATTTTATTATTTTTCACTTTCCGTCATAAAAAACTACAAATTGCTTTTATTGTTTTCGATCACTAGAAAATTTTTCTACAGCAGAACTCCTGGCGGGACATAAATCTCCGTTTTCTTTGCTTCAGTGGCAGTTTCAGCACTATTAATTTATGTTTCATAATTTCAATAATATCAACAAATGGTTTGTGCTTTATCGGCTTTAAAACACAGGTGCCTGGTAATATTTGATATTTGCCTGCTTCAAGCTTGAAAAGTAGATGTGCTGAAGTCGCCGAATAATTGCTCTATCTTGCGTTAAAAAAATATAAAAAAAAACCAAGCCTCATTCTCCTCTTGGAGTGAAAAAGCTTATTGAAGAAGCGTCGTGATTACAATCTTTGCACGAAGACTTAACAGTAGGTGTTTTCCTCAACGATATGAACTTTATATGCGACACAAAACCATTAATAATTAATTAATCTTCAAGTTGTTGCATGCAAGGAGAAGAGACGTTTCTCAATTTTTCACCATAACATCAACAACGGAAATAAGTATGCAATAACAAATAACACGAATACATGTGCGTACATATTTGTTTTTATATATATGTTTGATATTTATTATATGGTCAATTGTGTGATAGTGTATAAAAAAGTTTTCTTTAAAATCGTATGTAGAATGCAATTGATGCTGATATCTCCACAACTAGACATTATATTATGCTTTAGTTAGGGTATGTATATATATATAAATATGTATATGTAAATGTAAAAATATCCGCCAAAAATTTCATTAAGTTTTGTGACAATTTTTTTAAAATTAACATTAATAAAATTCGTTTAAGAAAATTTCAATCATTCTATGCTGACTTTTAACTTTACGTAACGTTTGCGGTTGTTCTTGTTGTTGTTGATTTCTTTTTCTTTCTTTAACTATCAATATGCGGCGGTTAGCTGTACTATGCGTTTATATATGTATATATATTTCTTTTTATTTGTATGTATTTGTGTGCATTTAACACTTGTTAACATCAGGTGGTGTTTTCAAATATTCATCGGGCCTTTTATGTTCGATAAGAGCTCGTACAGTGCCGCTATCAGCAGGCAAATCAGATTTTCGTCGAAGCAATGGTTTATCCTTATTACGTGGTGATTTCTATGGGGGATAGAAAATTGAACACGTATTGCACTAGTGTGTCTTTTAAAGAACAACAACAAACCAATTACCAACCAAGAACAACGAAAGTATACAAACACCAAAAATTATGTACAAAATTATTTACACAAATGCGTTTTTAAGGACAACCCAAATACCAATTTTTCAATTAGTAACGTCTAGCGCAAGGAAAAACTACTGTTGTTAAAGGGTTAAATAAGATAAAAGAATTGCCATGAATGTATTAATAAATGACGCCATATATATATGCACAAATGTAAAGAAACGCTGCTAAACTATAATGTAAAATAAATATAAATATTCTGTCTATCGAATATGTTTATAAGCCATGGTAAGGGTATTCGCACCAGCAAGTATTTCAGAGTGAATTCTATTACATGACATAGAAAGCATTCCATCGTATCCATAATGTGTGTTAAGGTGGTCGATTATAATGCCAAGCCTATAAAAAGTAAAGGTCAGGCATATGAAGCCGTAGATGACTAAGCAAATTCTGATAGCTTGGCGTACATGAAATTACATTGACAGCCTTTGTCGTAGAAGAACTTAGTCAAGACGACGATATATGAATGCAAATTGGGAAAATATAAATTAAGTTGAATTGGACTGCGGAAAAACAACACGTAATCCTCTGTTTTCTAATAAGTTCATGAATTTCTCCAACATGTAACAAAGAAGAGACATTAGTAGACTAAAAGCAAAGAAATCAACATTTTATTCCTCGATTTCATTTCGCTCTCGTTGATTGCCCATAATTATCAGACAATCTGGTAAATAGATAACGGATTTTTAGATTTGTTCTTCTGGCAAGTTACTACAACATCACTGGGACTACATGTTTTTGTGTTTTAGAGCATAGTAATTTTTATTTTATAAATTACCGTCGTTGTCCAAGAAATTTATTACATTTTTAAAAATTTTGTTGAGTTTTTTCAAAACATCTTTAACTATAATCGAAGTTGTTGCGACACGAATACCCTTAATGCAAATGGAGAGTCATTTTAAAGATTAGCTTAAGATTTATTGACATAGGTACTAGATATATTTATGGGTCTTCGTGTTAAAATAATAATTACTCTAATATTACCTCTCTCTCCTGCACAATTTTATTAAGCTGCATTGACTGCTGTTGTTGCAGTTGATTATCATCAAAATCCAATTTGTCGTAGGTCAAGTCGCATATGTCATTATCCTGGTCGAATTCGTTTTGACTGCTGGAAATACTTAAACTATCCATTTGACCACAAATTTTTGACCAATCTGGATTATTTTTGGCCATATGTTCCACTTGTTGCCATAGCTCTTCGCGTTGACTTGTTTTCTCGCGCTCCCTATAATGTGATCACGATAAACGTTTAGCAACAAACATATTCTCTGTTTTTTTTTTTTTTTTGTTAGTTTTTTTGTCGTTTTTTATACACTTACAATTGTTTTTCTTGTCGATAATTTTTGCTGCATTCGTCAAACAAACGCTGATTCATTTCCATAAACAATTTCAGAGCATTATAAATTAAGCCATGAATTGTCTTATTCCAATGAGTTTTGGAATTTCGATTTAAAGCAGGGAACATTATAGGCAAAATAACTTGTGAATTGTCGGATATTAAAGACATTATGTACTCGTTGTTCCAGTAGTAGAGAGCACGCTCGGCCACCTGAAAATGTGGCGAAGAAACACATTTGGCGATCTGACGGAAGAGCGGCACCATCACCTTTTGAAATTCAGCTGGCTCAATAACGTCCAGCAATTCTTCTAGTTCATTTAAAAACATGACTTCTTTGGGACTGTGGGTCTTCGGCCAGAATTTCAAAAGACTCCTTTTCAAATAATAAAAGCAAAGAATAAATTACTTTTAAGGTAAAATTGTTCATATATATGTTCATTATACTTTATAACCGGTTCGGCAAGACTTGGATCTTTTTCAAGAAATTGTACCACACAATATGTTAACTGCGGATGATAAACCGATAGACTTTTAGCTTTATGCAAGGGCAATAGAACTTTTAGCAAGAATTGCTTATGCTCCTCTTTCAATGGCAAAGCAAAACCATTAATAATGCTGCCTAAGATTTCTAGTAGCTCAGCTATACCATTATGGTGCTCCGTCTCATAAATGAATCTTTGCAAAACAAACAAAAAAATCATTTTTATATAATTATTTTTATTTTAAGTTAAAATAAATTAATGAATCACTCACCTATAGAAGACATTATTAATTTGTTTACGTATAAATGCTCGCAAACCTAAAAATTTCCCATAAATACGATGCAATACAGTCTTTAGGAAATCACGTTCCCGTGGATCCTCAGAATCAAACAATTCCAATAGTTGCAAAACAAAATGATGATCTATATAACGTTTGGCTATATTCGGTTGAAAATCAGGCGATTCCAAAAATCGCAGAAATAATTCATAAACAAATTGTAAATGAGGCCAAGAGCTTTCTAATGTCGGCTCGTCCTCCTCCGGATCGAATTCAGCACCATTTGGATTAGAAGACGGAGGCAAAGTACGAAACAAATTTACGGCAAACTTATGTAAAAATGTGGAAAGAAGAAGAGGAAGAAGAAGGGCAAATATTTATACAATGAAAAAGTGATTTATAGAAAAACTTATTGAAGTTATTGGGTATATACCATATTTATTGCCTCGGGATAAATAGTTTCTGTTATAACACCATTTTGATTTGATAAATATTCTACCATCTCATGAAGAGCTGCACGCTTCACCTCCTTCCATTTTAGGTCGCTTAATGGCTCCGAAAAATCGAACAATGTACAGCATTGTCTCAACTTTTGTATGAACAGTTCTTCTCTTTCATTTGTAGGAGTTTCTATATATGTGTAAAGAGTAAAAGTAATATATTTATTTCATTTCTATAAAAGGAAACTATGATAAATATATTATTTATTTTTTAAACAAATTTATTGAAATGGATAATTTAATATAATAAATCAATAATTAGAAAATTATATCTAAAATCAATAAGAGTGTAATAGAAAATTTGCTGCCAATTATTTTAAAATTATCATTTTTATCGTATTTTATTACAAATATTTAAAAAGAAAAGAAAAAATTCTTTCTAATCCGTTGTGTAACACTTGCCTCGCTTATGTTTTCTTAAGTGATATCGATCAGAAGTATTTAAACTTTCTTAGCAGACTTTTCAACTCAAGCGAAACGCTAATTAAAGTCAAAATCAAGCCAAGTCAAATAGATACTAATATGTATGATAAGCAAAGTTCTATGTATCTATGAGTCCTTGTACCTATCCATCAACTTCTTTAATACCTTTAATAGACAGTTTTGAATCTTTTCGAATATGTGAAAAAACTTACCTAAAGAATGAATATTTTCAATTCCTTCAGATTTCGTGCTTTACAGAAAGCGTTTCAAAAAGGAGGATCTAAATAAACGCAATAGCCTACCGGTCTTCATACCTTGCCTACTGATTTCTAATTTCCCTATTTTGATAACTGACGTTTCTCAAAAGCGATTATGTTTATTTTAAAACTTTTCCAAATAAAAATACGTTTGCGCAAGTATTTCATCGAGATGACCGTTGGGTAGATGTAGGGCTGAGAGCGGTTCAAAAAGATTTTGATGTTAACTATAAGTTTCGCGGCTGCAGGATTATAAATAGTTTTGCATTTTTTTTTTTTACTTTGCAATGTATAAAACGTAAAACACTCGAGAGGCTGAGAGGTGCAGCAAAAACTTCAAGAAAAGAATACGATGAATAGTTTCTTTAAAATCCAGGAATCGTAGGCTAAAAGCCAAACCCAATCAAAAATTTATTGCATCATACATTGTAAAACTTTAAACGTTTTACTCTCGAAACAAGCGTTTTTGAAAGCGCCCCACAAACAAATTCTATAATTTTGGCTCTTTTCATTCGAATTTTTTACCATATCTTTATGATATATTTCTTGTGAAACGCTTAAGAGATTTTTGGCAAATCAATTTTACAAGCGACTGATTAAGAAACGATTGCCTTTTTTCGTTGTCGGAAAGGCACAAAAATTGAATTCTTTCCTTTCAAACACTTGTCAATTCCATAAAAACCAAAGTTTCAAAAATCATCATCTGCGTACTTCGTTAATCGAAGTAGATTAGATGGTTTTTTCTATGTTCAAATTTGCATCAGCTGTTTTATGATCTGAAATACTTAGCAAGAATAGATTTGATCTTTTTTTAGTACTTTTTTAACAAAAAAAACATTTTAATTCCTAGGTAAGTGTTGAATAATTTCATTCGATATTGGCATTCCATTACCGATTCTTCGATTTCAAAAATTGTCAAAAAAAGACTTTTTTTAGGCTTTCTTTTTCGTTTAAACAATTTCGACCTCCTTATACCTTCCATCACTTGTAAAGTGTAGAAGGGCTTAAGATAGAGCAATTTTTAATAATACTGAAACCTGTCTGTCCGCCCGTCTGATGTCTATGCACGTAAATTGATGTGTAAGCCACAGGTCGCAATTTTTAAGATGATTGCTGACGTGTTTTAGACCACAGACGAACGCGATTGAAAATGGTTCGGATCCGATCATTTTCTACATAACGCCTTTTTTTTTTTAATTGTGGAGTGTTTACACCGGGAGCCGTGGCCCACTGTAGTGTTTTTACTTGTCCACAAAGAGTCGTATTGAAGGAAAACGAGAAGGAAATAAAGCGCACGACTAAAAAGTACTTATTTTCAGTCTCTGTATAGAAAAATGTACCTAACTTTCCTCAGCTACAATTTTAATGCTTTGCTATCGGAAAATTGTATTCATTTTATCAAAATAAAAATTGCAAAGAAAGTAAAACGTTAAGGAGATATTTTCTAGACTTCAACCATTAGGTTCACAAAAATACTCAAAATATTTCTAATGTAAACGGTAAAATAACATTAACCGTATAAGTCTTTAATTTACACGAATAAAAATTGCGTAAATAGAAGTTCCAATTACGAGAGAAATCCAATATATTTTGTTTATATGCTTCGCAAAATTCCCTCATTCCAATAATATAAAATTTTTACTACTTAAAATACAATAATACGAGCATAACTCTTTTTCGACAAAGGATTACGCGAAAAAATTGTGACTTGTCTTCTTATACCTATCACCGAAAGATAATTGGTATATTCATTTTATCCAAACGTTTGCAACGCCAGAATGAAACTTTGGAGACCCCACAAAGTATATATGTTCTTGATCAGAATCAAAACCGGTTTACAGCGCCCCTGTATGGCCGTCTGTATGTTAGCGTAATGGTCATTGTAAGCATTCTCCTGGCCGCGAAAATGAAATTTGTCAGAAAGATTGGAAGTTCTTGCACGCAGGATATTGTTGAAAATGGGCTAAATTGACCAGAACACAATCCCTTAGTGAAGCGTAAACCGAACGCAACTCTGTGCTTCTAAACAAAAATTTGTGTTTTTTGCCCATTACTAACAATTTATAAATGATAGAAGGCTGAAAATTTCCACCTTTACTTTACGAAAAACTCGACCATTTACGTGCAAAAGTGGGAAAAATCGGCTTTGCCCACACAAAGTTAGAAATGATTAAATTTTCTTTTTCCCACTTTTTTCAGGTTTTATGCTAATTACTCGTAAGACAAACAAGACAGAATGTTCAAAATTATTTTGTACAGTTCTCAAATGAATATGTTCTATCTGCCTAAAGATGCATTGATTTAAGAATAAACTTGATGGACGCGACCTGGTGGATTAATTTTTTATTAATAATGTCAACGATATGGGTACCAAATAAAAGAACTGCGAGAGTAGAAGGCGACAAACTGCGTGTGTTAACGCTAAACTAATTGTGGTGGACGTCAAAACATGATAGATCAATTTTTTCGTTTGAATACCGTCTATATAATTATTAAATAAACGGGCTTGGAGAGTAGAATGTGAAAAGCTAATTGTATTAATTCCAAATACCTTTTAGCAAAAAGATAAATTTTATCCCATTCGCTTTTTATGACAATATATAAAAAACATGCAGGGCTAAAGACTTGAATGGTGGATGGAATTAAAGATTTGACCACAACACAAAACATCTTTCTTACATGTTTTTTTATGAAAATTTTGAAGTTAACTACTTTTTCATTTATACATACATTTGGAAGGAAATTTCATAATAAACTTTTTCTGGTAAAATTTCGCACTTCCAGATCCCAGGTTTGTATGTCATGTACGAATCAACCGCATTATGCGGGGGACGTCCGTATTTACAAATAGACGCATATAAAAACAGGTAAGAACATTATTATAGTCGGGCAAGACCGACAGCTAAATACCCTACACCACGTTGTCTAACAAAATTCTTAATTTTTATTTTTAATTATAGAACACAAAAATTATATCTGGTTTCTATAGAAATGCATATATTTCACCTGCGTATTTACGGGGCAGCGGGGCCAAAACGCAACTCAACGTAGTAAAAGTTTAATCCTTATATAGGGCACGAACCAAAAAGTAGGCGTAGATGGCCCAAATTCTGTAGACTTCATTTTTGCATGCAATCACTCAATTTTCATCACCACATTTTAAAACTTTAAGACTTTTCTGCTCTTCAAAGGGTCAATTTTCGTGAAAATGCTTTGTAGGGTAGGATCCAAAAAATTGGGCGAGAAGGCCCAAATTTGGTACAGTTAGTTTTTTTATGTTAAATTACTATTATGATGTAGTTTTCTATATTAAGCATTGAAAAGTATACCTTTTCGTCGCGTGAACTTAAGTTTTCCGTATGTGAGGGGGTTCGAAAATTTTCCCAGCCGGTCAAAAGTTTCCATACCAATTTAGAATGCCCACATACCACTACTTAGACACTTTTGCTGAGAAATTTTGAAAATTGAAATTTTTGTCCACATAACGACGTTTCAGAATAGAGCGTGGGGACGGGGGGAGTGGTCGAAAAGATGGACCGATCCGTACCACACATTATCTAAAAGAAGCCAAGCTTCGGCTATTCCTTTCAACATTCACTTGACTGGAGAAATTTTAACAAGGGCTGACTGAACGGGCCAGTTGCTCTTAGATACGCGAAAGATGTCTCCTAACGCAAGTTGCTCTCATGCGGAATGTGAGAGAACACTGAGGGACCTTACCCTACTAATGCTATATAGAAGTACATTTTGAGTTGTTAAGCTGCTACTAAAACTCAATCGTTTAAGGCTTTGACGTAGAAGTTGAGTTGATAAGTTTAGAATAAAGAATAACAAGAGTTTTCCACGGAACTATTCACTACAGACTTCATTGCAAGCAAGGCTTTTACGACTGCCTGACTTATATGCGGAATTGTAGAGAACATATTAACGTTCCTACACACACACACTTATGGTAGCATTGTTTTCGCATTGCTTTACAGCGGCCCGATGCCGCCGTTATTTTAAAAACATTTTATTGATGCCATTGTAATTACAACTGCTTTAATTTCTATTGTTACACTTTGAAATACATGTTAACGTCAAACCCCTTTCACCCGAAAAGTTAGGTTAACGAAGTGACACTTCGATAATCTGCCTACCACAAGAACTAAAACAGTAAGCAAAAACTTATTGTGTGCGTCGTTAGCTGCTCGCCATGACGGTGGGCAAAAGCTATTCGCAAGTACGCCTACAAGAAATAAATTAAATGCCATAATCCTCAACTAGATCAGCTAAACGACACACCAAATTAAGATTAGGCGCGGCCAATCGCTGCGGGGATGTTAATTAAGCACGAGAACGGTCCTGATCAAACCACTTTTCCTTAAGTCCTTTTTTTTTAACTCGTCTTGGCAATTGATTAAAATTTAATGCATAGAAGAATTTAAAAAGGATGCGCATCACCAAAACAGCTTACAACGTAGATCTAACCAAAGCAAAAATTCGAACCTACCTGTTGTTGATAAAGAATATAAACGAAAGAAAATGTTCAAACAAATAAATAAATGAAAATTTAATTTTTATAGTATTGAAGCGTTCTATGAAGGCTTATAATAATTCCGAGGGGAAGTTTGACGATGTAGAACTTGCATCGACTTATCACAACAGGAAGTTAAATAAATAAATTTGCTTACATCTGATTTTTAAAGCAGTCTTTGAACAGTCAGTCTAGTACAATTTCCCATTTAATAATGGTTTTTATATCCACGGCGGCGTATATACTAGATTCGCCAATGGCGGTTGCGCGTGAAACCCTTTGAAATGTCAAACAGAGACCCATTAAATACGTTGTTGATCACTGCTATCTTTTCTGCCCTTCTAGAAAAACAAATGTGATCACAAAATTTTCACTATCATCGTGTTCCGTTCAACACTCAGCTAAATTGGTTCAAGGTTGCGCCTACAATTCCCAAAAAAAAAAAAAAAAGGAAATTATTTATGTACGAAAAAAGACGGAGTGCATAGACATGATTTTAATTCGTACCATCAATTACTAATGTGCTACTACGCTCGATAAATGTACGATTTAAAATACGTACAATATGAACGATATAATGATATTGTGTATTATATCTGTGTATTTGTACAAATTAAAAATCATGTTCACACACTCAGCCTTTTTATGACGCTTTTTATCAAGTGTCGGCTTATTCTTGGTCGATTCTATTCTCGGCTAGCTGGTCCTCGAGGACAAGGAGACAAGGGATTGACAAAGAAATATTATTAAGAAATATATTAAATTAAAAACTGTACAAATTGGTCTCTATATTTTAGAGGGGAAGAGAGGGGAATATTTTCAGTTTGTCGTTAATTGTGAACGGGCTCATGAACCTATTCATCTCATTTTATCAATACAAATTTCCTCTAGATTTCAAGCAGAAGCCAAAAAAGCACTAAAGTCATGGAGAGCACACACTCGTATACCGAAACCAATAAAAGAGCTGACTGTTTAGCCAATAACGGAGCCCAAAGGATGATGACAAATCCAGAATCTTTATGCGAGATACTGAAATGTTACGTAAATGGGTTGAAACTGCAGTGGGCATAAAAAAAATCTGCCAGCCATTCGAAGCGTAGAGGACAACGGCAAGCAAAAAGATTTATTAAATCGCCCGATACGACACATAAGCCACTGAACCTATGATTTAGCGACCCAAGCTAGGTCAACAGACTGCTTCTACAACAGACGTAGCTCTATCAGATATTGCCTAAAAAATACTTCAGGTCAACAGACTGCTTCTACAACAGACGTAGCTCTATCAGATATTGCCTAAAAAATACTTCAGAATACTTCAAAAACCGATTGTTACACATTCTGCAAAAGGATCGCTAAAACGCTCTATCGCCTTTTGTGTGTCTATAAAATCAAGCAACAAATGTTTGACATTCATAAGAATCCTCAAATTGGAGAGGCAGAAACATGGTTACATTACATGGATTATTGCCCCTGTACCATACAATGCAATACATTGCAGTGATTCAAATTCGAAACAAAAATTGAGACTAAGGTTGTTTCTGAACAAAGGTTTGATCCGTCTTCTAGTAATCGCATTTTTGAATAAAAAAGACGGAAAATTAGGGAGAGCTTTGTGCTGCACAAGAATACATGTTTTATAGACTTTCCAATGTGTACCTCTACAGAGGTTATGGAAATTCCCTAATGCCTCCATTAAACTCCAGAACTCAACCAGCGTCAACTGGGTCATGGATAAATACCGAGGGTTTGACAATTCTTGTTAAGGTTTACCATAGTGATGAGGTACGGGCGGAAACACTTTTCTAGAAATCACGAGAAAGCTCAAGATAATTTATTCAGCAAGAAGACGAGTGCGCTTGCGTACCCCGCCATTTAAAAATGAGCAAATTCAATCAATCACGCACGAGAAGCGCAAATACGTATATCGTAATAATCAAACCCTAAATTGTGGAGAGTTAAAAAAAAAAAAAAAGAATCGTCGTTAACTATTGTAAAAAGAGACAATGCAAATGATAAATAATATTTAACCTTGACATTTTAATTGCTAAACAAAAATAAGAGGCAAGTAAAATATAGCACAAAAACAACAATTTGAGCAGGTGATTGACCTTGCACTTGGCTCAACTTAAAATGTTGTAAACAAGTTTTTCTAACAAACCAAATGGAAATTTCATTTCAATTTGCGTTTATTTTTCATTTTTCTCTACTTTTCATACCAACAAATATCTCTATGTATGTACGTACAAACTTTTTAATATAAATAGAATGACAACAGTACAAAACATAGAATTACGTATGCAGTCATTTCGTTGCTCTTATTCATCTTAATTGTCTGACAATTAAGTTGAAAACAATTGACAATCAAATGCTTTGTATAGGTAGTAAATAGCGAAATTAAATGCAAAACAAGTAAGAAAATTATGTGCGGTTGTGACCGAATCTTTTATACCCGCCATCGTTCGTTATCCTAAAAAGCAGAAAACAAGTGCAAAAATTACATTTTTACTCTCTATAATGTAATGATGAAGTCTATCTTCGGGATAAAAGTTTTTGTCGCATAAGCATGTGGGCGTTGTAGGCATGTCCCTTGAAAAGTTTTGATCACTTCCAAATTTGCAAATTTGCAGGGGATATCTTCAGTTTCGCGAATGTTTCGGAAGAATGTTTACCGCAGATACTACACAGTTAGGCAAACAGACTGGCCAAGGATTTTTATACTTCCTGAGACAATATATTAATAGGTAGGCTGTTTTTGTAACGGTGCTACCGAATCTCTCGCAGAATATGCGTTCAAATTATTGTAGATATGTCTGTTGTAGTTTATGAGCAAGGAGCAAAAAACAATTTTTCATTCCTTTGGGAAAACCGTTCTCAGTTTGTTACTGTAGGCGCGTCCCTCGAATGTTTTGACCCGTTTAAAATACCAGGCTGCGCGCAAAAATCTCCAATATTTTTTCCAAATTAGAAGTTGGCAGCTTCATTTTTGCGGCCAGGAGAAGGTTTATAAAAGACAAGAGACAGAGGGACAGACGGGTATGCTTATTCAGAATTGATGCTGATCAAGAATATATATACTCCATACGGACAGGAGAATGTTTATAATATACAAGAGACAGACGGACAGACGGGCATGCTAATTCAGAATTCATTCAGAATTGATGCTGATTAAGAACATGTATACTCCGTAAGATCCCTGAAGCATCCTTCTGAGCGTTACAAACGTTTTGGCAAAATGAATATACCCCTCATCCTTCGATGAAGAGTATAATAAGTAAAGAGAAGTTCGAGTTATATTAAAACGAATCTTGAACATCCAACACCTTACACAGAGTTTATAATCTGAATCTTTGTTATAAGGTAATAACGTGAACTTGACTTCTTTTGAGATTTGATTTTATCAAATTCTATTATTTAATCGTCAATCGTCAAGTACTCACTAAATCTTTGTTTGTAAATTATTGAAGTATTTATTGCAAATCTGTAAACGCAACAAATTTGCATGCAATAACACGAACTTACGTCGTTAGGGCCTTTTCGATAAGCGAACAATAAATAACATGTGAAAAAGTTTCAATCGTCATATGCCCTTCATAAGGTTTCTGTGCCAATAATGCATAAATATGCAATGAATAAATCTAGAAGTGCTTGTTTTGTGTTGACATTTTTGGACCATGAACTTTCTTTAACTAGTGAGGTTAGGCCCCAATAACTAATGGTCGGTACCTAACAGCCAAGTCATAACCTCAAATAACATAAGAAATAATATAAGGCATGAAGCAGAAAAATTCTATATACATATTACAATAATTGCTCCGATAAACTGAATGCCTTATGGGGAACATTTAATTTACAAATGCAAAATAATTTATAAGCGTCAGTGTTGATCGTGTTTCGAACATATGGCTTGCCTGTCGATCTTAGGAGCTAGATATATTGCATGAATGAACGCCGGAAAGGACAAGAGAGGGGATTAAAGGGCAGAAAAAGCGAAATTTTCGACAATTCTTTTTTCAATGAAAAGAAAAGTATTGAGGAACTTATAAAGCAAATGCAAATAAATCGATTAAAAATAAAAAATTTCTGGCAAATATCAGAAGAGAACAATCAACAATCTGCGGCCAGTTTCGCGAGGTATCTTTAATTTGAAAGTGCTTTGCGCCAAGCAGTATAGATGGTTCCAAATTATAAGCTCCCCATGTGGCTGGTCAATTTTTGTCTGATTGGTGAGTTATTGAACAAAAAGAGTTCAGCTTGTGCGCAAAATATCGCAAACCTCATTACCAAACAATATTTACGGTTAACGTATCGAAAATCTCCTAAGCATTTCTCTTTACAATTTTACTTTAAAGATACTGTCAAAAATTCGGATGAAAATTTTTATAGTTATAGTGCCAATTGTTTTGGAAAATCCTATCTCAAGAAGAAAACGCTTCGAAATACCCGTATACAGCTAGCTTGCTAGCTAGCTATACGTCTAGGTTCAGAAAATCAAAAATTTCGACCGTTCAAATTTTCCTCAGCCTTCCATAACCTTCTATTACTCTTGACTATATAACGGATGTAATTAAGCCAATAATTCAAATGAATTTCTGAAAATCGTTAAGTGGTAATACAGCACTGTTTAAAGATTTCACGACAGGATTGGCATGACCCCGCCAATGCTTAAATCAGAAGAAACTGTGTGCTATAGTATAGAGCAATGGT
Organism: Glossina morsitans morsitans; assembly: GCA_001077435.1. Lineage (NCBI taxonomy): Eukaryota > Metazoa > Arthropoda > Insecta > Diptera > Glossinidae > Glossina > Glossina morsitans. The sequence goes on from CCAG010001933.1 coordinate 211,769, forward strand.
TTTGAATGTTTGACGAGCGTCTGTCTGAACAAACGCCAATTCTCTTTGTTATTTAAGCCATGTCTATATTAAGATAAAAGGTGAAGGAAAAAAGCGTGGAAATTCCTTTCCAGGATAGCGTAATGACGCACAATATAATTCACTTAATTCTGTTGCTCTGAAAAAGGTAGGTGAGTTAGTTAGCCCTTTTCATTTGAACAGACTATTTTCGAACTAGAACTACCGAAATCAATGAAATACATAAGAACTAAAATTATGGCTTTTTCATCAATTTTCTACGAATTTTATCTTTGCATGCTTGACACGATCCAGCCAAGAACATATAAAAAATATGTCAATCAAAGAAAAACTTTCGCAAATTTCTGTGAGCAAGTCCGCGTATGTGCGGCCTTATGCACATCGATCTTTTCGCAAACAGAAAAAAAGTCTCTTAACTTATGCTGCAAAAAAATATATACATATCTAGACCTTCTAAAAGCCGCAGGAGTCTATTTATGATTGCTGATTTCTGATATAATGTCATTCAACCGTAATTTTGCGATCGAAAGATTTTTCATTCGATAGATAGTTTGGTTGACAGTTGTAAACTCTCTACGCCTTACAGCGACTCAAGAACCACAAACCGGTCCCAGGACTATATAAAAAATACACAAGAAACAATTAAGAAAGTTATATTCAGCGGAGGTCGCATTTCGCATACCTATTACTATGCTTTTCGCATTCTACTCTCCAAAGTCTTTTATTTGATACCCATATCGCTGGTATTGTTAGGAAAAAGTTAACCCATTTTTAGGCAGATAATTTATCTTCATTTGAGCAGTGTACAAAATAGTTCTAAACATTCTGTCTTGTTTGCCTTAAGATGAATAAGCATAAAACTTCAAAGAAGTGAAAAATAATAATTTAATGACCAGTAACTTTGTGTGGGCAAGGCCGCTTTTTTCCATTTTTGCACATAAAGAGTAGAGTGTTTCGTAAAGTAACTGTGGAAAATTTCAGCGTTGTAGCTTTAGTAATTTCCTAGTAACGAACAAAAATCCAAAAATTTTTTTTAAGAAAAACGGGGTTGCGTTCACTTTACGCTTCACCGCGCGCTTCTACTCTGACCAATTTGACCTATTTTCAATACCAACCTGCGTGTAAAAACTTCCAATGTTTCTACCAAATTTGAAGTCCATATCTTCATTTTTGCGACCAGACGAATGCCAATAATATAAACCACACCGACGGACAAACATGGCTAAAATAACTCCGAATTTCACGCTGATCAGCCATATATATACTTTATAGGATCTCTGAAGCTTCCTTGATGTATGAGGGGGTATGAGTATACCCCATCATGCAGTGATGGGGATAAAAACAATTATGACCTATATATAAATATGAAATTTCAATCGAATATGTAACATTATAGCACTGTCTCTCCTAATTAGCACACACCTCAATTACCGCAAGGAGCTTTTAAGCTGATTGAGATAAAATAATAAAATTCGTTACAATGAAAAACGTTTGATATGATACGAAGGGTTCGAAAGGTCAATCAAATTTTTCGATAAAAGCGTCCTACATTCGCTAAAGTATTTTAAAAAACCAACAAATCGACTCTAAAAGTGTTTTTGAAAAGTGCTTTGAAAATTAACTATGAAGCTACCGTTTACCATATGTATATAGTTGAAGTCAAGAAGCAAGCTCCTTCAACTCGTTATTCAACCTAAGTCGCAATATGCAATAATCGTAATGAGAAAATAAAATATCTAAAAAATACTTAAGTTAATGTTTCTAAGCTAAACAAACAAGTAAACTGGAAACAAAAAAAAAGAAAAAAAGAAAAAAAATACAGAACACATATGCACAAAAGAAACTTTTTGAAAGAATGTATAAATAAATGTATGAAGTAACAACCAATAAAGAATGCAACCAAAATCAAAATATTACGAAATGAAACGACAGGGAGAGAGAAAGAGAGTAAACAAAAGAAAAAACAAAGGCCAATAAACTGAGGTTAAAAAAAAAAAAAAAAAAAGTAATTTTTAATATATGTTTTTGTATGCATTATAGAACCTCGTAGCAAAGGTAATTGCACAGCAGCCGGTGAAGATGAGGGTGAATGAAAAATATTGCGGTCTCTCGCCCTTCCTGGACTGCCGGTAATTTGCTGTAATGTTTGCGTCATCAATCCTCCCGCACCAATAGCGTTAGCTTTCCCATCGCTTGCACTGTTAAGGGTGGTAGTAACATCGCTACCAACAACGCTACCACCAGCACCAACACCACTGCCGCTATTGAAATTTGCTTCATTGCCATTTTGACATTGACCCGTGTTAAGAAGTTTTTGGTTATTTAAAGGCGTCGCTGTTGAGGCAATGTTACGGTTGGCGTTGTTAGATGAATTTCCTATACCCAACGATATACTTATGCCGCTAACTATGCTCTGAGTAACCGAACTTGTTGTAGTATTGTTGGTAGCAGCATTCATTGCCGTTACAATAGAAGAGGGGGTTAAGCCTTGAACTTGAGCACTGCCGTTATTATTATTGTTGTTATTGTTGTTGTTAGTATTAATAGAATTTCCCACATTTTTTGTAGCATTCAGTATATTTTTAATAGCAGCAGCTGCACTCACCGGCGACTAACGGCGTTTAAGCGTTTGAAGACGTGACAACCATGTTTCAAATGTTTTTCAAAAATGTTTACACGAATGTGGATGGTGTATAAAATTGCGTCATTGATGTATTTGGGAGAAGGAATAAATTGAAAAGAAATAGAAAAACAAACGAGAGATTCTTATACATGTACATAAACTTTTTCAAATATTTTATGGTAATTAAACAAAATCTGAGAACAATTTTCTACGAAACTCAAATAAGAAAAAAAAAAAACGAAAAAGAATTGAACGAAAATGTACACCCATATGTTTGGAGAAATCAATCAAACCTTATTGGTAGCACCAAGCGTGGATGAGGCGGTATTTAAAAGTGAAGTAGCCGATGTGGCGGCATTGAAATGTTGGGCCAGTGTGGATACAATGGATGAAGTGGTAGCTGAAATGGAATTTGTAACAGCAGCAGCAGCAGCACTGACTGCACTTCCTCCCCCACCACCTGATGCAGTTGTTGCATTAAGTATCACTGTTGCTTGATGGGCAACATTTGAAACATCTCCTGAAGTACCGGAAACTGCCATAGAGGAGGTATTGGTGGAAGAGAAGAGTGAAGAAGGTGTATTGGCTGCGTTTAAGGAGGATATCGATTGAGATGTGGTCGATGAGTTCGATGAATTCGATGATGAATTTGCAGATGCTATTGAAGATGAACTTAATGATGAGGATGATGAAGTAGTGAAATTCTGACCGCTTTCATGTGGTTGCAGAGCTGGCATTTTATTATATAACTTTTTTACGGTACTCGATGCCGAGGAACTATATGAAAATTTTGCTTTCAATTCTTCAATATTTGCAAAGTTAAATTTACAACCAAGACCACGATTTGTTACTACTGCCGCTTGCCTACAATCGATACCATTCGTTTGTCGCGTATCACCGTCCCTTCGATCGCCGTTGCCGGCTAATAAGGCAAGACCGCTATGGAAAGAAGGCGACTTCGGTATTCGCAAGTTATAATAACCGCTTAACGGCCCCTCCGCCTGATTTGTTGACAATAGATCGCGACCGTTGCTAATGGTATCACATTCATTTGAATCAATTTGATTTTGATTTGTCCTAATTGCGGACTGTTGAGTTTTAAGAACTTTTATTTTTTCAGCAATACGAGTAAAATTTTGGGTTTGATTTTCGTTACGCTGTTTCGATTCAGAGTTAATATTGGCGTCTGGGCCCGTTGTAAATAACATAGCATTAAATACCATTTCATTGCAACTCACAATTACACGAATAAGTTACATTCACTAAATTCATATTTTTGCGATGAGAAGCTAAACGACAAATGTATTTCTAAAAAAAATTTCTTTCTTTCTTTAATCTCTCGTTTTTGTTTTTGGATTTTTTTTTTTTTTAACTTTAAACACGCTCAGTTGGAAAAAAAAAACAATCTTATTTATATTAAAGCATACCAAGCATCTGGAAATGAAAAGCACAATAAATCATGAATTTTTAATAAATATGAATTGTTGTTGTTTTATATTTTAGATACAAAATATACGTGTGTAAAGAAATAGTTCAAAGAAAAGTTTCTGCTTTTTAAATGATGGAGGAAAAATGCTTTAAAAAATTAAATGCAATAACACAATTTTTATATTTGCCCAAAATGAGATTCATAGACTCATAGATGCTAATCTACATGACTTTTCTTGCGTAGTAGTGATTACGTGCAAATATAAATAAGAAAAAACTTAAAATACGAACTTGACTTCATCTCAAGTCTAGCATGGCCTGTTTGGTGGGGAAAGGGACAAGTTATATAATCGGTTGCGATGAAATTTCTTGATGCAGTGAAATGTGTACATTCCGACAGAAATATCTAATTTGTCTTACGGGATGGTATTGCAGATGCCATGTACCATGTGAGTGTAAGCAGTCTATTACATATGATAGTACAGGTCTTCGTCGAAAACTAAACGAAATATTTGATTTGCTCAAAAAGCATTGCACATACTTTTTGCTATTTATTCCATTACCTTCCAAAGGGGTTGACTTTAACGAAAATTTTGTTTGCAAAACACTGATCGAATAAATAACTCTTTGGACAATATCATGCTAAGCTAGATCTGAAATTTTGGAGAAGGTAATGCTTAAAGCCTTCGTTTGCATCTAACAACAAAATAGTCAACTTAGTTGCTATGTCGAAACCGTATTGTACTTCACTGCGAATTTCTGGAAATATCGGCAGTCGCGGAAACCATTTTGCTTCGACTCAGTTCTTATCCAAACCTGGTTTCGCATGACCAACATATAAAATTCCCGATATCTCGAAATGAAACACAGTTTTTATACTGTTCCCCATATTTTGTAATCGCATTGTGTTCAACGTCTTTTACCGGGGTTCAAAGTTCCGTTCTTTAAAGTTTTTCGTTGCATTTCGATTCACAAAAAATTTTTAAAAATTTTCCCCTATGAGACAAGAAATAAACATTAAGTAAAAAAGATGCGGAATTTAAAAATTTCCGTTATGTTTTGATCAAACCTTTGAAGGCCTGGATACGTTCAGTTTGTGTAAAATCCAGAGGAACTTACGACAACCTTTTATTATACCTATCGATTTGAAATTGTTTTCGGAATTTGTTGAAGTTTCCCTACCGTTTTATCGGTCAACGTATTTTAGTACTAATGCTCTAAAGTTGTCGTCTTATAAGCCGGGGGCGAATCGTCTTGAAAATGATTCTCATCAGACGACTTTTGCGACCACCACACATATAGCGCCTTGTTGTGAAAAAGTCGTTTTATCAAAAAAAATTACAATTTTCAGAATTCCTTGAAAATATCTGTAAGTAACAGATTGACGACTTTTTTGACCCTCCTCCCATGCAATCATTGCTACGAAAGGTTTGCCATTTCTTTATAATTCGATGTGAAAGCTGGCTTTTTAAGACGTTTGACATAAATATTTAAATGCACCGGATTTTAACACCCCACTTAATATTTTTCGGACTCCATTCCATATATGAGGGCTCCTATGCACAGAAAGCTTTATCACGAAAATAAACGAACAACTATATTAGCCGAAGGGGTTTGGGTATTTAATGATCAGCCTTGTTTTAATCATGTTTTTACAAAATTTGATCCCGCTTCATTGGTAAATGTACAACAAGAAAATCTGAATTTTGTTTGTTCGTAATTGTGGGCGAAGCGCTTAATTTGGCTGAGTGCAGACGTAATATTTGTATTTTACCGACTGCAAGCTAAGAGTTCTACACGAGTAATACAGAAATATAATTCTTAAAATGTAGTTTTTGGTAATTATGGGAGCAACCTCACAAAATTGAGAAAAAAACGGATTGGGACTAATTTCTTTTTTAGAGAAAGCTTTACGATCGTAATGGTAATTGCAACAAATAGATAGGAGGTACACAGCTCTGATTAGAGTAATAAGAATAAACTACATAGCGGTTTCGAATTGTAATTGTGATTTTAATTCTACCGCGGCTTCAGGAATGCTCATGCAGTAGAAACATTTGATAAAAACTTAATTTGCCTACTTACGATGGTGGGGATAAAAATAAAAAAATTTTAAAACAATCATTAAGGGAAAAGGTTCTTTCAAGAATTATTTTAATCCGTAAAAGTAGTAGTTGATATGCATAAATATACTTTTGTTGTAGTTCTTTTTTAAAATTAAAAAGAAAAAAAAAAATCTAACAACAAACATATTGATTTTCCAATTAATAACCGGTCGCCGTTTGTACATTTTGGGTTTGGTTTGATTGACAATGACTATGTTGTTTGCAGATTGCCATGGACGCACACATTGAAAAAATATAAAATATCTACCGAGTCAGTAAAGAAGAGTTCTTTCTATTTTAATTAATTTCTCGATTAACAAAGTAATTTTTTTTTTTTAAATCAAAAAAAAAAAGTTTTTTTTTATTATTTTCAAAGACGCAATTAATACTGACTGACAACACAGCAATTCAATAGTAACTCCAGAAAAGAGAATATTTATAAATTTAATTTAAACAACCAAAACCATGAATTTGAACGTGCTATCACTAGAACGAATCACAGCAAACTTAGTGCATAGACTAGGAATTTTTGATTATATTTATCACAGTTTATAGTTACTTAGTTAAAAAATGTAGTAAGAGAGCAAAGAGAATGAGAGAGGATACTATGTCAAAAATCAATACAATCTCATGTCTCTCTTATTCTCTTACTTCATATAGTTTTGTCTCTATTTAAGACATATTAGGTGTCAAAATTACTACACACATGTGCATATATAAAGGAATTTGCTAAGCTGTTTGGAAAAAAACAAAACAAAAAATAAAAAAAAAAATACAGAGAGAGAAAGAGGCTTGCATAGACGAAAAGAGTGAGAGCTGAATACATACATAGGAGATATGGTGAAATTATGATGAGTAATTATATGTGTAGATATATATTTCCATGTACTGAGAGTGAGAGACACATTTATATAAGGGTAAAAAGAAAGAGAGAAACAGAGAGAAAGAGAGAGAGAGAGAAAGTCTGACAGGAGGAAACAGGTAGATAGAAAGTAAGAGACGATGATGTTGCGCAATTGTTGTCGTCTTTATGAATTTATAACGTAAGAGGTTAAAGGAAAAATATATGCTATGTTAAAAAGTCTTGTCTGGGATTGCAATTTTTTACAACTTGAAGCAACAATTTTTTTTTGGTTAAAGAAATATTTTTTGTAAACATTTAGATTTCATTACTTACTTTCATTTAATGGCGGCAATGGTGTAAGTTCGCAATTTTTTGACACATTATAACGTGAACTGATCTGTCGTTTCTCCTTTTTAACGATTGGTGTTGCTGATAAATTGATGCCTTTGGTTATTGGTGTGGGTGGCGGTGCATCACGTGGTGGTGTGCTTTTATTTTCCTTATTGGCCTAAAGGGATGGCATATGTATAAAATTATTATAAGATTACGCATATTCAAAAGATATGAGAAGAAAGCAGCTCAAAATATATTGAATCCATAGCCGAGAGATAAAAAGAAGGAAAATTTCAAGCAAAATAACAGAATAAATGTATATAAGTATGTTTGTAAAAAAGAAAATTTCACATAAATATAATAGAGAGACTTTCAGCGAATAGCGGCCTCCCTCTATTACCGGATCACAAGTCTAAGATATCCGACCAACTATGTTGGTCGCAAAGCGTTAAGATATTCTGATATAGATCGCGTGCGATTATCGAATTAATAACAACAACCAAATTGGATGAATTTATTTTTGTTTACTTTCATCCAAAAAAGTGCAATTTTTTTATTCAACAATATCGGCTGACATACAATTCGTAATCGTTTACGGTTACTGCTGCGGCTTGCTTATTCATTGTAATGCACATAGTCGTCATTAGCGTACCTAAAAACTGTAGGAAAAATTCAAAATTAAAAAAAATAAACCTTTGCGCAGTAAGCAAACAATGTTGACGAACACCTGATTTTATAGTCAAATCGCAGATCTTGGCGAATTTGAACATCAAAAACAAAACTAAAGAAAAAGACAAGTAAGAAAATTAAATCTGGTCGGGACCGAAACTTTTATACCCATCACCGTTTACTCCAAAAAAAAAACAAAAGAAGTAAAAGAACAAAATCCTCATACTCTATTATATGGAGTGGACTCAGTTGATTTCTTCTATTTTCAAAAAAAAATTTTTTGTCGTAGAAGCATATGGGCGTTAAAAATGTGTCCTTTAAAAAGTTTAAATCAATTCCAATTTTTTTTTTTGCAAATTTGTAGGCGATATCTTCATTTTCGCTAAAGGGGGAATGTTTACCACACATGCTACAAGGTTGCGCAAACAGACAAATGGACAGGCGGACATGTTTAGGTGCATTCAAGATTTGAAACTGGCCAAGTTATGAGGTTTTGGTAGATTTTTTTTGCGCTTTCTAAAGGTATTGAAAAGCATATTTAAGTTTTGATACACTGTAATATTGGATAGGCGTGGCAAATCGCATCGCCCATAGAATATGCGTTCAAATTTTTGTACATTTATTTGCTATAGTTTATGAGTAATGTGCAAAAAACCAAGTTTTCGATCCCTTTGAAAAACAGAGGTGTGCTCAGTTTACGTGGTGCTGAGGGCGTGTCTTTAAACCGATTTAGCCCATTTTCGATACCAGTCTGCGTGCAAAAACTTCAAATCTTTCTGCCAAATTTGAAGTCAATAGCTTCATTTTTGCGGCCAGGAGAATGTTTACAACAGACATTACGCAGACGGACATGTTTGAATAGATTTAGAATTTGATGCTGATTAAAGTATACATACTTTGTGGGGTCCCTGATGCTTTCTTCTGGGCGTTGCAAACGTTTTGACAAAATGAATATACCTCCCATCCTTTGGTGATGGGTATAATAACTTTAAATGAAGATAGCAAAAATTCCCTGTATGTGTCAGAAATGGCCAATCTCTGCTCCTATACGGCTAACGCGTTGTTTTTCTAAATACCCGATTCCGGTGAACAAGCCCCTCTTCATCGACGAATTAATCATCGTCTTGTCTCGTCTCCACACGAATCTGTAATATTCAATATCGCCAGCCGGTCGGAATGGGTTCGACATTTACGTTTTAGTGAAGTCTGTGAAATAGTTCATTGAGTTCTTTGTTGATGGCAGCATGTGGTTCGAATCAATTTTTACTAAACCTTTCGACCAACATTTGATATAAGCTTAACATTTTATCTTCTTATTACATTTTGTGGATACTATGGCTATCACTTTAGCTTTCTACCCCAATTTTTGCGATGGTCAGCATTGCAGAAATAGACAGCAGACACACGCACATGACTAAATAGAGTCAAAACCGCATGGTCAGAAAAGAAACGAAAGGATTGCAACGGAGGGGCAAGTCTCGTATATCGAAACGTTATATTCATGTTAACATGATCAGTTTCAAATGGAGAATGCAGCTAACTATGCCCGTCTGATCACTGGCTCATGCGTCTGTCTATCCGCCTGAGCAACTATGTATCTGTGGCAAACATGTTCCCGTTCGCAAAATTGACGGTTTCGCCTGTAAATTTGCCAAAAAATTTGAAAATGACTCAAAGAACACACCTACAACGCCCATGTCTATATAACACCAATTGCGAAAACCTCTGTCTTCCGTGTTTTTTGCTTGTTACTCATCAAGTACAATACATAAGATGTTAATACACAACAACATAAATTTCTACCTTTATCCTGAAAATGGAAAAAATCATTCGCACCTACCCAATATTATAGAGTACGAAATTTTATTGGTTTTCATTCTTTTTTTTATTTTTAAGATTACGATGACGAGTATCGGTCGTTATTTTGCGCTCGGTAATTTTTAGTAATTACAAGTGTACAAGTGTGAACATTTTTAGTTATGATCGTTTTAAGATCAAGAAACGGCCAAAATTTCTTTTAGTAAATCATGAAGGTTTACAAATGATCTGCTTTACAATAGGCTTAATTTGAGGCAATGTGATTGTGTTAACACTTAAGCTAAAGCATCTTTTACAATAACTCTACTGGATGACGTTAATTAACTTTTATGCACAATCCTTTTTACGACATCAATCGGCTCGAAGCATTTTCTTTGAAATACTGGTTTATATTTTAGAAAAAGGGAAAAGGGAAACGAAGCACGGTTTCCGGCCAGTGCCATATTTAGTGGATTACTTTTATCGGCCGTATACTATATCGAAGAAAGCTTCACTGCAAAATGTCTCATGGTGAATTAAGCAAAAGAAGGGAACAAGCGAATTTGAAAAAAGTTTCAATGCCGATTTGATAAAACTCTCGTCTAAATTGCAGCGACATTGTTTGGTTCATTGTGTGCCGCCAGCGGTCGACCAGGGAATGAAGCTTTGTTTGTGCTTTATACCGTTCATTTGAACATTTAGAACAGAAGGGCCCTTTTCAATACTTCACTGCAAAGCCAAAACCTGAAGTGGATTCTTTGACAAATATTTCAATCCGTAACACAAATCGAATCCGAGAAGCACAATCGACGTAAACAGAGGATAAAATAAGCTGTTTTCCACTATTCTAAATCGTTAATTTTCAGGCGGAGCTTCTACACTAAATTTCAGCATCTATTTCTACTTTATATTATCTTGAAGGTTTTATCGATAAACAGAATACACAGGGATAATGCATTGCGATGGGCAATGGTTTCATTATGTCACCTAGGCAATGAAGAAGAAAGTATGCTTCTTTCGTGGCCGTTTCTCAGATTGTAAAATAAAATGAAATCGAGTATTAACTAACACCTTGAACTTTAAGACAACAAAAAATATATTGAAATTAAAATATTCATGAGAAAATTTTTACAAAATAATCTGAATATGATAATGGCTCGCTTAAAATTATATTCTTTGTTAACATATAGATGTGTACGTAAATATTTAATTGCACAGACAACTTCTTAATAATAGATAAGATTAGATAATTATAATAAACTTTAACTCAGAAAATATATTTTAATAATACATATATAAATGTGTTATGTGCTTTTATAAATTTATAAACAATCGTTTTAGTCTATTGACCTAATCAGAATGGACGCAAATTTAAATTAAGGAAAAACTAAACAGAGGGAATATGCAAAATTCAATTTTATTATTAATTTTATATATATGTAAATATATATAAGTAACTATTTTTAAACCCTACAACGCTAGTGGGACAAGAATATATTAAGTTTGTGCGGATGTATGCAACACTCGCGTGGACGTCAAATAGACCCAGCTCTTATTAAGCTTGTCCATCCATCCATCTGTCTGTCTGTCTTGTTTTCTTGTATTCAACCGTATAGTTGGTTGTAATTTTTGAGATATTTTGATGAAATTCGGTACATGAACGCTATTGAAAATAGTTCGGATCGGACCACGATTCGACCACTCCTTACACAAAGCCATGTAAAGCCCTTGATATGTCGTCGCATAAACACCTAACTGCATTAAACGAATTGGCGTAAGGTAGTTAATGGTGATTCGCGTCCCGCTATAGTATTTTCACTTGCTTTATTAAAGCTTCATTATTATTATTATTACACGTTTATACAATATTATATATTATATATATATTCTCATTTTGCACGATTTTTTTTACCACAAGTTAAAAAGCAAAAATTCTCATTTTACACGAATTGTTTTCTTTTAACACGCCTTTCAATATTCCATGAATTTTTTATATCTTTTTTAATGAATTTTTCTGATCAATTTTGGTTTTTGATTTCTCCCATGAATTTTTTCATTCTCACTCCTCACAAGTGAGCCTTGGAGCTTCGCATTATATTTTTCACAATTCAGTTAGGGTATATCGATTTAAAGTATAATTAATTTTTTATAATATCTTAACAAAGTAAAATGCGTAAGCGTGAAACAAACTCTTAAGTAAGCTCTAACAAAAATTTTTTGACATTTTTTATTGTACTTTTTAGTTGACTTTTTTCCGTCTGGCACCAATCTATTTTATCGTTTAGCCGATATCCTTTTTACACGAATTTTTCACACGAATTTTTTTGGGAACGTATCTGTCGTGTAAAAAGAGAATTAGCTGTATATATATATATATATTTATACTTTATATACACATGTATATTTATATTTTTATACACATATATATACATATATGTATATGTATACTTTTTATATACGTATATAAAGGCCCTTTCTTCGCTTCATTTTCGTTTGTTTCGCTTGATGTTACATCGTTCATAGAACAACGTTCATGATGAAAAATTCAATATAAGCAAAGTTGTTGCAAAGAAATTAAACAAGTAAGAAAATTATATTCGGCAAGGCCGAATGTCGCATACCCACCACTACGCTTTTCGCATTCTAATCTTCCATTTCTTTTATTTAATACCCCTATCGCCGATGTTATTAAGAAAAAATTAATCGCAGTGTCTACGACATTCATTTTAGAATTAGCCCAGATAATATGTGTCCATTTGAGAAATGTACAAATTAATTTTAAACATTCTGTCTTATAATAAATGAGCATAAACACTCAAAAAATTGATAAAATAAAATTTAATCATTTGTAACTTTTTTGTGGGCGTGGCCGATTTATTCAATTTTTGCACATAAGGAGTAGAGTGTTGCGTAAAGTAAATGAGGAAAATTTCAGCCTTCTAACATTTATAATTTCTGAGTAACGAGAAAAGACCCATAAATTTGTGGTTAAGAAAAACGGAGTTGCGCTCTATTTAAGCTCCGCTGCGGGCTTCTGCTCTGACCAATTTATCCCATTTTCAATACCAACTTGCGTGCAAAATCCAATGGTTCTATCAAATCTGAAGTCGATATCTTCATTTTTGCGACCAAGAAAGTCCCTACAAAAAACATCACACAGACGGACAGACATGGCTTAACCGATTCAGAATTTCACGCTGATCAAGAATATATACACTTTATAGGATGTGTGAAGCTTTGAAATTTGTTCATCCCCATTGTTCACTGATGGGTACAAAAATGAATCTCGATTAACAGTTTTTAATTAACCTCATGGCATCATAAATTTTAATATCATAGATTCATTCAAACGCTGGTTTCGAAAAATAATTATTATTTCCCAGTATATTACAAACGCATGTTGGAATTTTATACTTTACGCAAATATTCATAGAGGACTTGTTTATGTGCACTTTGAACAAGACCTAAGGAATTCAAGTTACGAAAATTTTTATTCTTTCAAACAAAACATTTAATAAACAAAAAGTGTCTTATCAAAACCTTTTTATTCAATAAATGTCTTCTGAATGCCAATATTTAATGAATACTAATTCTGAAAAGAATCTGGCGAAGGCATTTTCAAAGATATAACATCTATCCTAAACTTAATTTAACCCTTTGCACTCAGAGTGTTTTTTTACTCAAAAGGCATTTCATTATCACTTTCGTTTTCACTGATCTCAAAACTTTCCCCATAATCTCCTTCTTCCATGTTTTCCCAAGTGTAAATCTAACTAATATAAAATAAAATTCAAAATTCGCTAGTCATTGAATGCAAACTAAGCAATAGCCGCCCCGACAGAGTT